>VMDO01001965.1:0-17889 GCA_007922755.1 Pedetes capensis
AAAAAAAAAAAAAAAAAAAAAAAAAGAAAGAAAGAAAGAAAAAGAAAAAAAGAAAAAAAGAAAAATGTCAGGGAGCTGGCAGTGCCCTCCAGGAGTGGAGTGTGGCACCTAAAAAAAAAAAGAAAGAAAAAGAAAAAAAGAAAAAAAGAAAAATGTCAGGGAGCTGGCAGTGCCCTCCAGGAGTGTGGCACCCTGTCCGTTCGGATGGAAGTGGCAGGGACTCCGGTCAGGCCTGCTCCTGGCAGCTGGGTGTCCTAAGACACTGGCAGCCTGAGTGAAAACAGCCAGGAAGACACAAGGAGCCTCCGGCTGGGATCAGACGCTTATTTGCATCCCCAGGGAGGCTGCTCTGAGGACAGAGTGAAAAGGGAGACTGGGGAGTATCAGAGTGAAGAGCTTCCTCCTTGCTATTAGGGTACCTATGGTCCTCTGTCACCCACCACACCTGGATCAGAAATCAGGAGCGGAGCCCTCAGGACGCTGGGGAGGGTCTGTGTGGCCTGAGGGTGGGAAGCCAGGGCAGTGCCTACTGGAGACTTGTCAGGTGGAAGGACGGAGCTCACAAAAGCCAGACTGAAGGTCTCCAGCCACACGTGCCCCAGTTATATAAGTCTCTCTCAGTCTTGGCATCTTCAGGCTGACCTGGGAGGAGCCAGGCGGGTTTGGGTCTCCAGCCTCATCATTTCCCCTTCTGGACATTCTATGCCCTCTTTTGTCGCAGGTTAAAAGTCACCTTCTGGGAGAAGCCCTCTCAGAGTCCACACATGCTGGGCCTGTGGCCTCTAGTCTGTGCCCCTAGGTCCTCAACACAGGGGCCAGCTGCTGAGCTGTCGGCTGCCCCCCTGTAATCACAAGATGGGAACTGTGTGCGTGTCCTGCTCTCCACCAGACCCTCAGCCTCTGGCAGCTCACCCAGCACACAGTGGGTCCTAAAGCATCCATGCTGGCGATCCCAGGAAGCTCAGGGAGAGACCCAGGGGCCCAGGTGCCTCTCTTGGGCCAGGGCGGGGGGGGGGGGGGGGGGAGACATGCAGGAACCCTCTTTGGGCAACTTTCCTAACCTCTCTGGGACTCACTTGTTGTTGTTGTTGTTAGGTGCCATCAAGTCGGTATCCAACTCATAGCGACCCTCATAGGGTTTTCAACGGCTGACTGTTTCGGGATTGTCTTGGGAGTGTATTGCCAGGCCCTTCTCCCATTTTTGCGGTGCTGGGAATTGAACTCAGGACCTCAGAGACTGCAGTGCAGTGCTCTACCAACTGAGCCAAATCCCAGCCCGGGACTCATTTACTCATCTATAAAATGGAACTGATGGGTGTGAAAGGGTCAAGTATGACAGGTGGGATCAACTCTGTCTGCTTTTATTATAGTCGTTAGTTTTACAGGTGCCAGGCCCCAGCATGCAAGGCCCATGACTGAGAACAAAGCCAGTTTCTGGGTAGCAAGGACAGGCTAGATGCCCGCGTCAGTATAAAACCCTCCAGCGCTCAACCTCCAGTTTCTCCCTGTCCTGGCTGTGAAACCGCTAAATCCCAGACCCCTGTGAGCCTGCTTCCGCCTCTGTGAAAAGCGAGAAGTGAGAGTCTCAGCAGGAGAGCTGAAACCAGGCTTTGGCTCAACAGGGGACTCCACTGTTTTATTCTGAATAATCAATCTGTGCACATGGTAGTAAGAGCCTCCCTCTTTTGGAGAGCCGGGTCCCCAGTCCTCCTGCAGGAGTCAAGCAGTGAACAACTTGTGCATTGCATTAGACAGCTACTGGGCACACCTGCAGATACCCTGCCCACCCACAACTACAAACAGTAGCGCCCTACTCAACGCTGTTCTGTCTATCCCATACTTTTTTCACATAAAGTATCTTAAAAGTCATCCCATGTTATTGTACATTGAACACTTTTCTTTTTTATGGCTACATAATTTTCCAATGTTTGGATTATTTTTTATACGACTGCTGTTACTACTGTTAACCCTGAGACTGTGAGGACCCAGGACGATCCATGGAGATGAAGAGCTGGAGACTAAGCACTTGAGGACTTGGTTCTAGCCCTTGCTCTGCCCAGAATTCACTGTTACCTCCAGCTTCATCTTGGTCCAGATGATTATGGGAGGGTGGATGTGGGTGCCTGGCTATTCTCAGTGTCTGAGTTGTTATTGTTGTTGTTAGGTGCTGTTGAGTCAGATCCGACTCTGAAGACCCTACGTATGACAGAATGAAACACTCCCTGACACTGTGCCACGCTGGCACCATGTCAGTGCTTCTCTGCTACTCAGAGTTTTTGATGTCTGATTGCTTCAGGAATTGTTTCAGGCGTGGGTTGCCGGGTCCTTCCCCCATTTTTTTTGGTACTACGAATCAATCCTAGGTCCTCAGAGAGTGCAGAGCAGCACTCTACCAACTGAACTAAATCCCTGCCCATTCTCTGAGCCAGGGTGTTAGGGGGTAATAGGCAGGAAGAAAGGGAATAGAGGGCTCTGCAGCCAGCCTAGGCATGTGCTTTCCAGCCACCTGTAATATGAACATCAATGTGAGCCTCCTGTGGGACAAAGGCTTCGGTGTGGTGGTCCATGCTTCCCTGACAGATAATACCCTCAGCAACAGCACACTCGCTAGAAGGGAAGGGAGAATTAAAATCACTCCTCACTTCTACACCCATCCAGGAAGGGTGATAAGACTGTGTGAGACACACACCACCTCCAGCAATCGAAAAGGACTCTGTTTAGTGGCCCCTGCTCCCTATGAAGACCAGTAGCTGCCTGGATTTTTTTTTTTTGGGGGGGGGGGTACTGGGTGTTGAACCCAGGACCTCGCCCCTGTATGCTTTGCAAGTGCTGGACCACTGAGCTGCGCCCCCAGCCCTTTTTTTTTTTCACTATTTTGAGACAGGGTCTCGCTAAATTACACAGACTGCCTCTGGTCTCGAACTTGCGATCCTCCCATCTCAGCCTCCCGAGATGCCAGGATTACAGGCATGTGCCACCGTGCCCGGCGCAGTTGCCTGGGTTTCTATAACCTTTTAAAATGCCCCACCTCTGAGCCCAGTCCTTGAAGACACTGGGAATCCACTAGCCCATTCTGGGCACAGGCCCAGGGGTAGAGCGTTTCTTTCCTTCCCCTGCAGGCTCAAACCCCACTATAAAAATCACACCCCACCTTAGCTCAAGGCAGCAGTCGTCCTTCACTACTGCCCGCCTTCATGACTTGAAGGAGTACTGGCTTTATGTCTTTATCTATGTCTACATTCTCTATCTTCAGTAAACTTATTCTATTCTACTATCATTTCGGTGTCGAGCATAAATTCTTTCCTGTGGGGAAACACAATGAACCGAGGTATCTGCTGCCGGGCAGGAGGAGATAATTGTTACTGCCGGGGAAGGACCTGCCTGCCACTGGCATCCAGACCCGAGGTCCCTTCTCAGGACCTGCGTCCCAGGTCTGCCCGCTACCATCTTGGTGCTGCTTCTCAGATCACGCAGGTGACATTCCTAAAATCTCCCTGAGTCAAGGCCCCTCAGAGCTCCTCAGGACGTCCTCTCCTCACTGGCTCGGGCACTCACTCTCGGGTCTCAGGATTCTTGCCAGCCTTCTGACCCCTCCTCCACTTGCGCTGCTTCCAGTTTCCCAAAAAGCTGGACTTGGGAAGCTGGGGGCATTGGGAATTGGTGGTGGGGGCACTTTCCCACATAATTCAAAGACCTCATTTTATCCCGTCCGGCATCTCCGTGGCCCTAAGAAGTGGGAGACGCCTTTTCTTTAATCCTCTCACTCTTCAATCCAGGTTATCCAATGGAGAGCGTTCCTTCGCAGTAAGGGAGGAACTCTGCTCAGGCTATTTTCTGATGTGATTCTGAAGGCTAGAAAGGGAACCCAATCTGCTCAAGGCCCAACGAGGGTGGAAGGCCACACTCTTCATCTCTCTTCCTCTCTCCCACCTCTGGCCACCCCCAGCTTTGTGATGAGTGTATTTTTGCAGGCCGAAGGACAGGGACTTTCCCTAGGTTACACACCCTGTTCCTGGACAAGATGGAACCCAGGGAGTGTATATAAGGCTGAACTCCGACACTCCGACACTCCGAGTCACTCTCCTGCCTCATCAAAGCAAGAGGCCCCAAACAGGGACACAATGGGACTACTACACTAGCTTAACAACCCAGGGAATTGATGCCTGGTTTAACAACCCAGGGAATTGATGCATATAAGTAGTACTTTTCAGATGCGAAACAATTTTAGCAAATGGCCACGACTTTACTCAGCTTTGCCTTTGACCCCCCTCTCCTGTCCCCAGAGCTCTTTCCCTTCCCTAGGCTCTTTGCTGGGCTGGGATTTAGCTCAGTTGGTAGAGCGCTGCTCTGCAGTCTCTGAGGTCCCGAGTTCTATTCCCAGCACCACAAAAATGGGAGAAGGACATGGCAACCCACTCCTGAGGCAATCCCGAAACAATCAGCCATTGAAAACCCTATAAGGGTCGCTATGAGTCGGGCACGACTGGATGGCACCTAACAACAACAAGAACAAGGCTCTTTGCTGGAGGGGCAGGGGCACTGGGGGTGCTGTTCACACTTCTGTGTTCTGGGCACCTAGGATTCTGCTTTCACCTTGCTCTTTCTTTTTTTCCAGACACTGAACCTCTACTTTGGGGATTTGATATCCAGGCCATTCCTTAATGTTCATAATTTCATGTCCAGCTCAACCTGTCAGGCTTTACCTTTCTGGAAATCAAGATTTCTCCCTTTGTCTCAGTTGTCTCCCTCCTCCCTAACATTTCTCTCTCCCTCAGGCTCCCTCCTTCAAGTCAGTGGAAAGCTGGGTGCTGTCTGAGACTTGTTACCTTTCTTTCTGCCCAAGTTTTCCTATGACTACAACTGCCTCCAGAGCTCTGTCCCTCTGTCTCCCTTCTAAAAACACTAATAGCAAACCCCCTTGCCCTGGGACAATTTTGCCCCCCAGCAGTCACTCAGGGAAGCTTGTCCTTTCTCCCTTAGTCTGCAGATGGGCCGGTTTCCTCAGCAGCCTGCTGCCCATGTTGCCTGGGGCTGAGGCAATCTTGCCGTCCAGGGTCTTAAAAAGCCTTCCCTTCCCTGGGAACTACAGGCCCCTCCACTCTCCCAGTCAGGGGCAGACCCAAACCCAAGGATACTCTAGAGGCTCTGCTCTGCACAGCCTCTAGCTACTGAGGGCCACACCCACTCCGGGTTTGCTCCACCATATCTTACACCCAAGAGATGCTTCTCCTTCCTTTGGGGACTCAGGCAGGCTGAGCTCCCCTGATTGTCAGGCTCTCATGGGGACCACCTGTCACATAAGATAATGCACCGTTTGTTTCTTCTGCTGAAGGCTTGAGGCAAGGAGGAACTGAAGGGGAGCGGGGGACACCTGACTGATCCTGTGCTGCCCTTTGCTCTCTTTGCCTAAAGCAAAAACAAGTTAATGGTGCAGGTTAGAACAACAGACGTCAAAATCTGCACTGATAATAAAGTTTTCTTGTTGGTCTGGATGTTTATCACAAGAAAGCTCTGAGTCCCCAAAAACCTGGCACAGGGCAATGATTCTGTGCGTACAGAAATGCCACAAGACAATTTTCCCCCAGGCAGTCCGGGAATTTAAACCTATACTCCCTTCTTACTAATAGGTCCAATTTCACTTTTGACCTGCAGCCTAGCAAAAGGTCAAAAGGCAAAAGCTCCCTCAAGAAGGTGTCTAGATGCGAAATTCTCTATAAAGTCAATAAAGGGGATCAACACCCTTGAGACATGATCAAGAAATTGGCCATTTGCGGGGACATTCATAAACCTAAAAGTCTGGCTTCCTTTCAGGTCACTCCCTTTAGAACACGGGTAACCCTGAGGAAAACTGCTTTTCCTCTGGGGACACAAACCCTAAATTTTTGGGTCTCAAGGTATAGAGATAAACTCAACCTCCCTGTCCCCCACCCCCAGCTTGTCCTTCCACAACAATAAATCTTTTCCCTTTTTCTAGAGGTGCAAGGACCAAAAGAGGTGATGGACATTCCAACCCAATTCCTAATTTCAGTCCTAATATTTTCTGCTTGGTTACAATTTGATTTACTTCATCCTGAGGCATAAACTCCCCTCCCTAGGGTTGGGATCATGGAATTGTTGCTCCTTTATGCCACGGCTTTCCTCAGTGTAGACACTCCTACTCCAGGCTGTAAGACCTTGCCTGCTTCCCTATTTGGGGTCTGACTTGTTTTTCCTATTTAAGTCAAGCTTACAATTTAATGTTTTATTTCTTGATTTTTTTCCCTATTAATCTCAGAGCTTTCCTTATAGGCCACTCATTGACTTTTCGGAATGCAATATCTTTCTCTCATGAGTTATTTCTCTCTTTACTTAATACGATCATTTACTTCCAAAATGACTGCTTTGTCTGTACTAGGGTTTCTCTATTGCCCTGATATTTAAAACACTTTGTTTCTCACTCCAGATCAAAAGTGATGGCACACTCAGATGGTAGGTCCCCTGTTTTGAAACACCTATGGTACCTAAGCCTACAGCCGTACCACTGTTGTGTCTGATCCCATCAGATCTGGGAAGCTAAGCACGGTCGGGCCTGGTTAGTACTTGGATGGGAGATTGACTGGGAACACCAGGTGCTGTAGGCTTGGGAGAAGGACCCGGCAATCTATTCCCCCAAAATAATCAGCCATTAAAAACCCTATGAACAGCAGAGAGAGCGGCACTGACAATAGTGTTTATACTGTTGCACAGAGGGTTGCTATGAGTTGGACACTGACTAGAAGACACCTAACAACAACATGGTACATAATGTACCCAATGGGTCTTAAGGAGAAATTTCCAACCTTCCCTACACTAGCTTCCAATGTATTACAGTCAAAAGCTACAATTCTTTGAGTCCTCTCTCCTTATTCAAGCTGGATCTCTCTAGATCCTTACAAAAGAAAACATATTATATCTAAGACAAGCAATTACATACCACCTACCAGGGATAAAATCAGGAGAGAATACCTGAGAACCAGATCTTAGCCCCTGCCAGCTAAAGAACACAAAAGAAATGGACCTTAGCCCCTATTATCTAAAGAACGCCGTAAGGACTGGACCTTGGCCCCCACTGGCTAAAGAAAACATAAGAACTGGACCTTAGCCCCCGCTGGCTAAAGGAAATAAGCCTTGGGCTTCAGTTCATTTGAGCTGATGACAAGTGGTTCCTGCCAACCAAGACTGTATGTGCTGAATGAGTGAAACCTAGTCCACGCCAACTAGGGGACAAGACCCACGTCACCACTGGCCAGGTTGCGGAATCAGGCTGGGCACCTATGCCTGACTCCCAGCTTCTTGAATAAACAGTGGGGACGTCTTCCATTGTCATGGAACATTTTCCCCATAAGCTGCTTGGAGTCTCTCTTCCAAATGAGTAACTCTCCCTTGGTCCCTAATAACTCACCTCTCAGAGGTAGACGCCTGCAGCCGTAGCCCTGTGGTGTGCGATCCCATCCCGTCAGATCTCGGAAGCTAAGCAGGGTCGGGCCTGGTTAGTACCTGGATGGGAGACCGCCTGGGAACACCAGAAGCTGGAGGCTTGGGAGAAGGACCTGGCAACCCCCTCCCAAAAATCAATCTGCCATTGAAAACCCTATGAACAGCAGAGAAGCACTGACAATAGTATTTCCCCTGTTGTACAGAGGGTCGCTATGAGTTGGATACCGACTCGACGGCACCTACCCACAACAGAGGTAGACATTTCCTTCTCTATCACTGTGCAACCGCAACATAGACTAGATCAAAAGACTCAGCCAAGATACGGAAACATTAGGTGGTACCATCCTACAGCCAGGTCCTTCTTATAAAAAGACAGAGCGCTCTGGCCCATTTCCTTATGTGCAGGCTTCTTGGACCAAAGACGAAACCCAGATGCATGTAAACAATAGAGGCTTAAATCAGGCATGATGTTGTTGTTGTTGTTGTTAGGTGCCGTCCAGTCGTGTCCGATTCACAGCGGCCCTCATAGGGTTTTCAATGGCAGATTGTTTCGGGATTGCCTTGGGAGTGGGTTGCCATGTCCTTTTCCCATTTTTTGCGGTGCAGGGAATCGAACTCGGGACCTCAGAGACTGCAGAGCAGCACTCTACCAACTAAGCTAAATCCCAGCTCAGGCATGATAGATCTAGCTAATAAGGCTAAACTCCCTTAAATGGGAAATGCTCCTTCCTTAGAGACTTCCTCTGATAAGTTAGATAAGCAAACTCCTTGCTCACCTAACATCTTGCTCTTTGGTGAATTAATAAAGCCAGCACTGCCATGTCCAGGGTCTCAAAAAGGAGACTTCAAAGCTGAGTATCTCAGGGTTTTCTCTCTTCTTCTTCCTTCTAAATACACAAGTAGAGCTGGGTACGGTGGCGCATATCTGTAATCCCAGCGACTCGGGAGGCAGAGGCAGGAGGATCATAAGTTCGAGACCAGAGGCAGTCTTTGTAACTTAGCAAGACCCTGCCTCAAAAAGTAAAAAAAATGGGCTGAGAGTGCAACTCAGTGGTCCAGCACTTACAGAGCATGCAAGCGCGAGGCCCTGGGTTCAACCCCTAGTACTGCAAAAAAAATAAAATAAATTAAAAAAATAATAATAAATAAATACACAAGTAAACACAGGAAACATGTATGTATTGTGCACATATGTGCTCATGTTCTATGCTTACACGGTACCAAATTGGCTTACAGATGACTAAGTAATCAACTTTGAGCTTTGCTTTCAGGATTTTCAGCAACATGGTTAAAATAAAAACTCAGAAGGCCCCAGGAAAATGATTACAGGCTAAAGAATAAGCCCAATTGGTAACTTTAATTCTAGGAAATACTGTATTTCCCAGCCAAATCAAAACCTGCCCCCTCAGAGTAACTGCAGGCCACAAAGGAGGTTCTTCAGAGGTCAATGCCTGCCACCACTACGGAAAAACCAGGGCACTAAAAAGGACTTGACTTCAACAGAGTCCTGCGCAAACAGGGCTTTGCCACTTCTGCAAAGAGGACCCCATGATGAGCAGTGAATCCTGCCCTCTGAAAAGAAGACAGGCCTTCAGTTAGCTCCTGTAAAGGCTGCCCTCAAGGACTAAAGGCTGCTCCTGGCTTCCTGGTGAGGCCCACCTCAAACAACAGAGAGCCATCAAAATGCCCTTGAGTGATTCCTGATGTGGCAGGAATTAATATTAATTTCCTTTCAAGGTACCGAGAATTTCCTTTCATTCTTTGCCTTAATCAATTACCCAGGACCTCTCTTTTAAGTAAACTTATCTAGTAAACGGCTGGGATTTAGCTCAGTTGGTAGAGCGCTGCACTGCAGTCTCTGAGGTCCTGAGTTCAATTCCCAGCACCCCAAAAATGGGAGAAGGACCTGGCAATCCACTCCCAAGGCAATTCCGAAACAGTCAGCCATTGAAAACCCTATGAGGGTCGCTATGAGTCAGCACCTAACAACAACAACAATATAGTAAACAGTGTTGATAAAAATGCCCAAAACAAAAAGATTCTCTTTTAGAAACTGTCTGGCTACCCACATATAACAGACATTTTATGAAGACAAAAAGACATTTCCCTTATTACACAGGGAAACAAACTAAGTGCCAAACAAAAGCTTCGTTAAACCTTGGTAATAAAATTCTTCTGCTTCCTAATAACAAAGTATGTAAGCAACATACATAGCCAACAGACTACATATTACTAAAGACTTAAAAATGAACCTCTATTGGATTAGCTTCTTCCCACATGGAAGAGCCCCTACAAGGTCCTCTTGGTACACCCACTGCAATGAAGACATAGGGACATTCTTAATAAAACCTGTTCTCTCTGAGTTTACAGCCTCAAGAAAATACTGATGACAAAGTCACTTATACACTGATCAAAGGCCTGCACTCTCTTCAAGCAAGAGAAAAGGGCATCTAATTTTTACATACAAGGATAAGTCTCACTTATAAACCAATCAGTAGTTATACCCTTGCTCTGTTTCAAACTGCTTTTTGGTTTTTCTCCTAGACACTGCCAATGTGATCATTGGGCTGGGATTTAGCTCAGTTGATAGAACACTGTTCTGCAGTCTCTGAGATTCCGAGTTCAATTCCCAGTACCACAAAAATGGGAGAAGGATGTGGCAATCCACTCCCGAGGCAATCCTGAAACAGTAAGCCATTGAAAACCCTGTGGTTTTCAGAGCGTCACTATGAATTGGACATGACTTGACCGGCACCTTACAACAACAACAATGTGATCATTGGGAGAAAACCTCTGCAATCCACTCCCAAAACACAATCAGCCATTGAAAACCCTATGGATAGCAGAGAAGCACTGACAATACTGTTTTGCCTGTTGTATGTAGGGTCTCTGAGTTGGACACCAACTCGACGGCACCTAACAATAAGAACAATGTGATCAATCAAGCCTGCAGCTGTACCACTATGGCGTCCGATCCCATCAGATCTTGGAAGCTAAGCAGGGTTGGGCCTGGTTAGTACTTGGATGGGAGACCACCTAGGAACACCAGGTGCTGTAGGGTTGGGAGAAGGACCCGGAAACCCACTCCCAAAAAACAATCAGCCATTGAAAATCCTATGAATAGTAGAGAAGCACTGACAATAAATGTTTCATCTGTTGTACATAGGGTTGCTATGAATCAGACTCCGACTCGATGGTACCTAACAACAACCATGTGATCATATACGCTAAATGACTACAACATGGTACTATTTCCTTTTAATCTATGGAATTCTATGTTCCTTGGGATTATTCTTTTGTACTTTATTACTCTCTCAATGGGGCTAGGATTTAGCTCAATTGGTACAGCGCCACTCTGCAGGCTCTGAGGTCTGGAGTTCGATTCCCAGCACCACAAAAATGGGAGAAGGATGTGGCAATCCACTCCCAAGGCAATTCTAAAACAATCAGCCATTGAAAACCCTATGAGGGTCGCTATGAGTGGGATACAACTCAACAGCACCTAACGACGACAACTCTGAATATATAATCATCAGTATGTTTTTACAGCTCAAGAGGTGTCACCTTTAAACTCAGAAGTCAAGATAATGGGCACAGCAGTCCTACAAAATCATTTAACATTAGAGGGTAATAGGCAGGAAGAAAGAGGATGGTAGGCTCTGCAGCCAGCCACCTCCCAGCCTAGACATGTGCTTTCCAGCCACCTGTAATATGAACATCAGTGTGAGCCTCCTGTGGGGCAAAGGCTTTTGTCTGGTGGTCCATGCTTCCCTGGTAGATAATATCCTTACCAACAGCATACTTGCTAAAAGGAAATAAAATTAAAATCACTCCTCACGGCAGGCGCAGTGGCGCAAACCTGTAATCCCAGTGACACGGGAGGCAGAGGCAAGAGGATCGCAAGTTAGAGACCAGAGGCAGTCTGCATAATTTAGCGAGACCCTGTCTCAAAAAGTAAAAAAATGGGCTGGGGGTGCAGCTTAGTGGTCCAGCACTTGCAAAGCATGCAAGCTTGAGGCCCTGGGTTCAATCCCCAGTACCACACACACACACACACACACACACACACACACACACACACAATCGCTCCTCACTTCTACATTCTTCCAGGAAAGATGGTAAGACTGTGTGAGACATACACCACCCCTAGCAATTGAAAAGGACATTGTTTAGTGGATTCTGCTTCCTTATCAAGACTGGTAAGCTGCCTGGGCTTCTATACTCTTTTGAAATGCCTACCTCTGTGTCTTTCATATTTTGGACATGGAGTCAGAAAGGGACCAATCCCTGGAGAAGGACGTCCTGTTTGGGAGAGTGGCAGGTCAACGAAAAAAAAAGCAAAACCCTCTACTAAATGGATTGACACAGTGTCTGCAACAATGGGCTTATACATAAATAAGATCGTGTGCCTGGCACAGAATCGGGGAGTGTTTCTTTCTGCTGTACATAGGGTGGCTATGAGTCGGACCTGACTTGACAGGCACCTAACAACAACAACAGCAACAGCAACAACAACCTCTGAGCCCAGTCCTGGAAGACACTGGGAATGCATTAGCCCATCCCGGGCACGGGCACAGGGGTAGGGCGTTTCTTTCCCTCCCCTGCACGCTCAAACCCCACTATGAAAATCACACCACACCTTGGCTCCATGCAGCCATCGTCCTTCCCTCCTGCCCTCCTTCACTTCTCTCGGAGCGCTGCCTTTAGACTCTATGTCTACATTCTCCATCTTTAATAAGCGTATTCTATACTGTCTAGGGCTGGGATTTAGCTCAGTTGGTAGAACGCTGCGCTGTAGTCTCTGAGGTCCCGAGTTCATTTCCCAGCACCGCAAAAATGGGAGCAGGACCTGGCAATCCACTCCCAAGGCAATCCCGAAACAATCAGCCATTGAAAACCCTATAAGGGTCGCTATAAGTCGGACACGACTCGACGGCACCTAACAACACGAACAACACATACTGTCTACTCTAATTTCTGTGTCTCGTATGAATCCTTTTACACGGGGAAAGACAGACGACCTGAGGTGCCTGCTGCCGGGGAGGGGAGGCTCATTGTCCCTGGGAAGGGCCGGCCTGCAGGCGGCCCCCGGCTCGCGCCCCTTCTCCACGCCGGCTCCCTGTGGCTCCCCGATAACTCGGGCGCCCATTGGCCAACAACAGGCGCGAGTTGTTCCTCAGGACGTTCAATCTTTCGGCGAAGCAACACAACGCACAGGGGCAGCACCACCCGCACCCCGGGCTCTGGCCCAGCAAGCTCGGAACACTTACCAGAGTCACCCGGCCTCAGGACACAACCTCGGGACAGCCACGCTGCGCAACCGGCCGCTCACCTGAAGCTGGGAACATTGAGCAACTCGATCCGCTAACCCCTAAGGTCGCAGGGGCCCCTGTGCCTTTAAGGAGACCGGCTCCTGGGCGAGCTACTTCCGCCCTCAAGCAACATGGCGCCGGCGGACGGGGCGGAGCGTACGCCTTCCGTAACGATGGCAACGCCCCGCCCCCGCGGGCCGTTAACCCCTGTCGGACGCGTCGAGCCACAGCCTGGGGGTGGGGCTTGATGCGGTGAAATGCGAACCGCAGGAGGCGCCGGAGGAGCGCAGAGTCCCGGGCGCGGCGAGCGCAGGTGAGCGGGTGGGGTGGGGACAGGAGCGCGAGCTGTCACCTCTCAAACCGCCCAGGCCCGCGCGCGTCAGCTGCGCGCCCCGCACGGCCAGGGCGGCCCGGCGCCGCCCACCCGGGCTCCCCGCGGCCGCTCCCTTCGGCCTCTCCGGGCTCCCCACCCGCTCTCCTTGGCCACGGTGCGTGACACCCCGACTCCTGCAACCCGTACCTCCTGCGCTCTCTTACCCGTAGTTTCCGCCCGGTTCCCCCAGGACCTTGTCATTGCCCGGGTCCTCCTTCCACCCGGATGCCCCCGCTCCGCACACAGCCCCTTCCTTGAGGTTCCACCTCTGGCCCCTATCCTTTCCTTTTTTTCTTTACTTCTTTTTCCCTAGGGGTTCCAGTTCTGGCCCCTATCCTTGGCTTTTCTTTTCCTTCCTTCCCCCGCCCCGCCCTTTCTTCAAAGAGCCCCCCTGCTGTCTTCTGCGTTCCAAACACCGTCCCCTTCTCTAGGGCCCCTTCCTCCTCCTGATCCAGCAGGGACAGTGCCCTGCCACGGAGGTGGGGTCCCTCGCAAGGCCCTTGAGCCCTGTCTGGGCTGAGGTTCCCATGCGATGGGTTCTGGGACTGAGACCTTACTCCCTGTGACTACCCTGTGCACCCAACGGGTGCGGGGGCCAAATGGAGAGAGGTGGGAGCCTGTCCCAGATTGGGGTGAGCTAGAGATCCAGCAGAGATGGCCCCAGGCTGAAGGGACACAGCTGGGGCTTCCTGGGCCTCTTCATTCTGCAGCTGTGTCGACCAGTTTTCCTAAATCTGGACTGGAGTGAACCAAGGCCTGGCTGGTTCTCCGCTGATGCAATGGATGCCTTTTTTGGGAAGGAGACGTGGGTTGGGGGTAGTGTCTTAGCGTCTTCCTGATGGGGACTGGGGCGGGGTCCAGTGGGGTGGGGCGGGTCCTGGCCCAAGGTCTCCCAAGTGGTACAGGCACAGTGAGCCTTCGATTCTACCTGTTTAAAGCAAAGAGGAAACCTTTCTTACACAGCCCTCCATCGCTTCCATTATGTCACTTCTAACCATGAGCACAGATCCTTCTTGTGTCCAAAATAATACCCCCCCCCAAAAAAAGGAAGAAATAGAAAAAGAAAATAATTTGGGCATGTCTAGAAAATTCTACCCGTGTCCTAAGTTTTTAGCTTAGCTTTGCCCACCGCATGTGAAAAAAGTGCAGCGTCCCTGGGATCTGTGGGGGATTCATTGTAGGAGTCCCAAAGTTACCAAAATCTGCAGATGTACAAGTCTCATATGGAAAGGCATAACATCTGCACACTTCCTCTGGTAAACTTTGAACCATCTCTAGAATGCTGATAATCCCTCATGCAGTGGAAAGGCTGTGCAAATAGTTGTCACACCATGCTGTGTATGGAATACTGAGAAGGAAAATAAGTCTGTACGTGTTCACTGCACATCCAAAGAAACATTTTTGATCTGCAAATGGTTGAATCCATGGACTCATGGAAGCCATGGACGCAGAGGGTCAGTTGTCATCCCTTGGAAGTCTTCAGTCTGGAACCCGAGTCAAGGCTATTGCTGTTGTACACCACCTCTCCATCCTCCCAGGGCCTTTCAGGGAGGTAGAATTATCTCCACTTTGAGCCTGGGAGCTGAGGCTCAGAATCGCAGCGTGTCACTGGCTCAAGAGCCCCAGCCAACTAGCATGAGGCTGAGATTAGAGAGAAGCCTCCTACCTTGAGTCGTGCCTCTCTTGGGCTGTGGCTGAAGCAGCCCACCCTGGGTGCCACTGAGTTACTCCAAACCAGGGATGGCCAACCCACGTCTGAAGGGAAGCCCATACACCTCCCCAGCCCATCAGCTCACCAGGGGTTGTAGAGGATCCCATGTAGCCTTGGGGCCTGCAGCTGTTTAGCCATCATGAACTGGAGACAGAAAAGTGCAGGCCAGTGTCAGCCTCATCCAAGTGTACTGGGCCCAGTCCCTAGAGCTGCTTTCCAGCCACAGCCTCACCCTCTACTTCTAGGAGCAAGATGCAGACCAGAGCTCCCACGTAGTCAGACAGGCTCTGACCTGCTGTTCCAGCTTGTTCCTGCAGCCCCCCTGGCTGGCTCCTCTCCACTCCCCCAGTGCCACCTCCCCATCTGTAGGGGCCGTGCAGGTGGAGTCCACCACCCTGGTTCGTGACCTGAGACAGAACCCAGATGTAAGGGTAAAGTTTGGCCCAGGAGAGGCTGAAGAGGAGAACTACGGGATGAGGGAGTATGGAGGGTCATGAGAGCTGTCTGGCTCCTACCACCTTAACTTTCTTGGAACCGCCACTCAGCTTGGTCCTTGGCTCAGTTACAAAACTGAATTTTAGAAAGAGAGAGTGAAGCTGTTTGAAGTTTACTAGGGAAAGGAGAGGGATGGTTCTCACTTCAGAGGTTGCAGGTGAGTGTACATATGGGAGAGCCACCCTTGGCTGCCTTTACAATGGATATGTATGTGATTTTATGCCTTTTTTTTTTTCCAGTACTGGGGGTTGAACCCAGGGCCTCGCGCCTGCATGCTCTGCAAGTGCTGGACCACTAAGCTGCACCCCCAGCCCATTTTTGTACTTTTTGAGACAGGGTCTCAATTATGCAGACTGCCTCTGGTCTCTAACTTGCAATCCTCTTGCCTCTGCCTCCCAAGCCATAGGGGGCGCCACCTACCCAGCCTTTTTTTTAATCTTAAAGAATTTCCTCTTCTATGGATGAATTTTTTAGGTTTGGGGGCAAGAAAGGGAGTGCTGATAAGAGAGAAACTTTTGGTAAATTTTTTTTGTTTTGTTTTGTTTTGTTTTGTTTTTTGAGACAGGATCTCCCTGTGTGGCCCAGGCTATCTATCCTGGAACTTGCTATGTAGACCATGCTGGCCTTGAACTCATATCAATCCTCCTGCCTCAGCCTCCTGAGTACTAGGATTACAGGCATGTGCCATGACATCTGGCTTTCTTTTGATATGCTTCTATCTAAGAAGCTCCACTTTAGTAGAGTGAGACCATGAGGAGGTTAAGGGGTGCATTGTTTAGATTTACAGACAAGGAAGGGGTGCTGTTAGAATGCACGTGTCCAAAATGGCCAAAGGAGATTTTATAAGGAAGCTGTCTTAGCATATGTTGGTTGCAAACATGGTCCCTCGTTCTGTTTGTGACATTCTCAGAGAAGCACAGAATTACAGAGGGGAGAGCAAGGTTAAACTCAAAGGTTTCAGACATTTTTAATTCCAAGTGTGGCTGTTTTGACACTTTCACTTAAAACATTTCTTAAGATGATGTCTGCAGGCTAGCCTCGCAGCGGTTTCTTTAGTAGTTGTGTCAGGATCCTCGATTTTCCGCAGATTTTCAGCTGATGAAACTTAAACCAGATCCAGGGGGGAGGACCCTTTTCCTTCCTTTGTCCCCTAAATTTTCCGTCTTTCTTTCCTGCCACATGCGTGACAGGACAAAATGCTCCTCCCGTGACAGAGCTTCAAGGTCCTTCCATAAGAGAGACCAGGTGATGACCAAATCTGGAAAGGCAAATGAGCCCCCAAAGGTTGAGCATTCCTAAGATTCTAACCTCCCAAACCTCCTCCCTCCTCCCTTCCTGTGAGAAAACTCTCCCCTCAGCCTTAAGGCAAAGGCTTTGCCTGTCCTACATAAGCCTCAACCTCAAGCAGCTTGATGGCAGCCGTCCCTTCCCCCTTCCTTCTGACACTGCTGCTAGAGGCCCCTTTTTCCTCCTTTTCTCCTTTTACTTTTCCCCAGTAAACATATTGTTCCCCAGGCCACCAGAGTCCCTGTGTCTGTGTACTCTCTCCTCCCAGATTTACCTATCATGTTGGTGCCGAAACCCAAGACTTGGTGAAATTCTGCTTACCACATGAACCCCAACTCCCCTACTTCCCAGATTTTCCTGTCATTTTGATACCAAAACCCAAGAGGTCAGAGAGGCTTTACCTTAGTGCATGAGCCCTTTTCTCCCAGGGAAACACAATGGAACCAGCTCCCAACCACTAATCTCCCTAGGGAAATTTGCTCCACTCCCGGGTTGTTTGGCTTCCCTGCTCTCATTCGTGCTCCCTTCCCCTCCACTTTTGGTCAGCCTCTTTCTCTGCCTTAATCAATTACCCAGGACTCCTTTCTGTTGTTGTTGTTGTCAGGTGCCCTCGAGTTGAGTAGTGTCCAACTCAGCGACCCTCATAGGGTTTTCAATGGTGGATTGTTTCAGGATTGCCTCGGGGGTGGGTTGCCACGTCCTTCTCCCATTTTTGTGGTGCTGGGAATTGAACCTGGCACCTCAGAGACTGCAGAGCAGTGCTCTACCAATTGAGCTAAATCCCAGCCCATGACTCCTTTCTAAGTAAACCTATATAGTAACCAGTGTTGATGAAAATGCCCCAAACCAAAAGAATATCCTTTAAAAGCTGTCTCACTACCTCCATATATATAACAATAATCCATTTTATGGGGCCAGAAAGATACTTACCTAAGGGCCAAATAGAGGACTTTATGAAAAGCTTTTAATGGAGTTATTCTGCCTCCTAATAACAAAATGTATGAGCCACATGCACAGCCATCAGACTATAGATATTATTAAAAACCTAGACCAGAGTCTCCATTGAACCAGCTTCTTCCTTCCCAGATGGAAGAGCCCCTACCAGTTCCCTTGCTAACACCCATTGCTTAGTAGCCCCTGTTCCCTCTGAGTCTCCATCGCCGTAAGATGACATGATTACATAAAACGAGACAAAAAGCTCCAAGCATGTTATCAAAAGGAAGACACAAGCCAGGCTCGGTGACACACGCCTGTAA
>VMDO01001965.1:17989-66277 GCA_007922755.1 Pedetes capensis
TTTCCTTACTTCCTGAGACAGGGTCTCGCTAAATTACATAGACTTCCTCTGGTCTCGAACTTGCAATCCTTCTGGCTCCGAAGCCGCTGGGATTACAGATGTGCGCCACCACGCCCAGCTAGGAATAAAAATTCTTTATGGAAAGAAAGGAATTTGATAAAGAAAATTTTGCCCCAAGACTGGATGGATAAGTAGAAGGATAGGGTCAAAATCCAGAAAGATTAAAGTAGCAGAAGGTTGAGAGAGTAAAATTATAATAAAGCTGCTCCAAAGAGGATGGCATCAATGTTGTCCCCCCCTCCATACCCCATTCCCATCTCTCTGACAACTCCCTTGTCAATGCAAAGAGCTATTCGGCCCACAGGGCTGGGGTTTAGCTCAGTTGGTAGAGTGCTGCTCTGTGCTCTCTGAGGCCCTGGATTCGATCCTCAGCACTGCAAAAATGGAAGAAGGCCCTGGCAGCCCACTCCTGAAACAATCTCAAAACAATCAGTCATCAAAAACCCTATGAACAGCAGAGAAGCACTAACATACTGCCAGGCATGGCACAGTCTTGGAGTGTTTCATTCTGTTGTATATAGAGTCACTATGAGTCGAACAGACTCGATGGTACCTAACAACAACAAATTCAGCTCATACATTTACTACTAACTCTTGACATCGCTGCTAAAATTGACACTAAGGACAGCAGGACCAAAAAAAAAAAAATCTAGAGATGTTATTTTTTCAACCAGGCTACCCGACTCCAGAAAAGTTCCCATTCCTCCTCCTGGCTGTTGTCTCCCTAAAATAAAGGCTTTATCCCTTCCTGAGCCGCCTTGTCATAATTCTGCTCATTCCATTGTCTATTCTCTGCCTGCTTCTGTTTCTGAGCTCTTTCATTCAGGCACAGCGAAGAAAATCTCTACCACAGTCAGGGCCCAATTTATCATGCTGACTCTAGGGGCACACATGGCAATCCTTCCTGTGAACACTTGGCTTCTCCCACCCCTAGGATGCCTGCACTCCTTCTCAGCAGGAGGCAGCCAGAGATGAAAACTTCAAGTCTATTCCATATAACCAGAAAGCCAAGAGTGGGGAAACAAAGCGCCGTTACCTCAGGACAGAGCACCCAAGTCCTGAGGTAACGGAGACCACCTGATGATCAAATCCAGAAAGGCAAATTATCTTCCCAAGGTTGAGCATTCCTAAGATTGTAACCTCCCAAACTCACTCCCTCCTCCCTTCTTGCAAGGGAACTTTCCCCACCAATGTGAAGACAAAGGCTTTGCCAGTGCCGTATAAGCCTCATGTCTACACTGATACCACCCTGGCATCCGAACCCATCTGACTACAGAAGTTAAGCAGGGTTAGGCCTGGTTAGTCCCTGGATGGGAGACTGCCTGGGAATACTGGGTGCTACAGTCTTGGGAGAAGGACCTGGCAGCCCGCTCCCAAAACAATCAGCCATTGAAAACCCTATGAATTGCACAGAAGCACTGAGTAGTGCCAGGCATAGCCCAGTGTCAGGTGGCGTTTCGCTTTGTTGTATATAGGGTCACTATGAGTTGGACCTGACAACGGCACCTAACAACAACAACAACAACAACAACGTCTAAGCCTCAACCTCAAGTAGCTTGATTGCAGCAGTCCCTTCTCCTTCCCTTCCAACACTGCTGCTGGCGGACCATTTTTCCTCCCTTCCCCCCAATATACATGTTCTACAGGTCACCCGATTCCCTTATGCCTGTGTACCTTCTCCTCCCAGATTTTCCTATCAAGAACGACAGCACCAAGGACAGCAGTAACTTCCGCTTGCAGAGAGCTTTCTAGACTCCTCCAGTGAATTCTCAGAATGAGCTGGCTGGGCCCATTTCACAGATGAGAAAATGGAGGTGGTTGGGGGAGTGATCTGTTCAAGATTGCACGACAAACCCCCTCAGACTCAGGCCTGTTTGACCCCAGGCCAGCCTCTAACTCTGTTGAGGGGACAGTGACTCAGGCCTGGGAGGGCTAGTTTGGGAAACTCCATTTCTGTGATCATTGTGTAGCTTCAAGTGCTGGGCAGGGTGTTTGTCACCACCCACCTGTTGTGTTGTTGTTGTTGTTAGGTGCCGTCGAGTCATTACCAACTCATAGCGACCCTCATAGGGTTTTCAGTGGCAGATTGTTTCGGGATTGCATTGGGAGTGGGTTGCCACATCCTTCTCCCATTTTTGCGGTGCTAGGAATCAAACTCGGGATCTCAGAGACTGCAGAGCGGCACTCTACCAACTGAGCTAAATCCCAGCCCCACCCACCTGTTAGGATGGGGCAATGAGGTGCCGGAGAGAAGCATCTAGGCCCTGGATGGTGTGCTTCCTCTGTGGCTTCAGCAGGACTGGTCAGGACAAGAAGTGTCCATGCTGTGGTGGTCACCTCTGCAAAGTTCCATCCTCAGAGCTCATGGTGGCAGCTCTCCCACCTTGCAGATAAAGAAGGTGAGGCCAGCCCCGAGGCAGCTCACTGGCAAGAGTGGGCCGTGAGGTGTCTGAAGGGTCCCTGGCAGGAGGTCTCCCCAGAATCTTTCCCAGGGCTTTGCTGGGTGTGTTGAGGACGAGGGCTCTGGTGTGAGACGTGAACCTGCCATCCAGTTCCGTTGGGTCCAGAAACCAGTTGCTGCTGGATTCCAGGAGTGGGGCTCCTCCACAGGGGGAGGTGGGAGGGCTGGCAGGATTTACCTGACTGACAGCAACTCATCTCCAACACAGCTGATCCCACTTTCTCTCTGGGGCTCTGGACACCATCCATCCTCCCAGCTCAGAGGACCTGGCTCCTTTGCTGTGTCCTCTGTCTCATGTCCCAGGGGCCAGCTCAGTCCACTCCTTGGGTCCCCGTCACACTCCAGGCATCCAGTATCACCAGTCAGCTGGCCAGGGCCCCTTGGCTCTATAGAAATCATAGTTAGGCATGGAGGAGCCCTTCAAATGCTAGTCTTGGGTAGCAATTGTGCCTTTTGGTGTTTGGCAGCAGCAGAGGGTGGCAGTAGCAGATTGGAGTGGCAGGAACAAGTGACATCCCTTAGTGTTATAGCCTTTTTATATGCTGTGGAGTCCAGAATCCTCAGCCATCTTATAAACGTTACAGCTATTATACAGGCCAAGAGGGCTGGGAGTCCTTAGCCCATAAGTGTTAAGCTCTTTTGCAGGTTGAGAGTTGGGAATCCTCAGCCTTCAACAGCAACCTGCATTGCAGCTTCTGGGTAGTTGTAGGTGTTGGGATCCTTAGCTCTGACTGTGCCCAGGGTTACGGCTTCTGGCTCCAGGGTGCTTTAGACCCCTGGCCCTAAAGACTTCACAGCTCTGGAACTCTTATAGTGACCAGGGCCCATAGTTTCTCCCTTCTGGCTCTTTGAAGCCATCTGTCCTTCTTTAGCCACAGTTCTCTGTTCCTTCTTGCCTTCTCTTTACTGCCACCATCCCTCTTTTTCTTGTCCTCCTTGCTCTTCTGCAACTCTTCAACTGTCTCATAGGTTTACGACTGCTGTCACTGGCCTTCTGCTGTTTTCACTAATTTGCTGCTGACCATTGGGTAGCTGTCCATGGCTCCCTACTTAGTAGGGCCTGTCCCTTTAGGTCCATGGGCTCCATAGCCCCTCCCCTGAGGCTGCTGTCAGCTCCCAGTGCTTGGAGGTAAAGGGGGCAGTGGGGAAGCAACTCACGTGTGCCAGCCTCTAGTTGGTTGCTCCCTAGCCCTGCTGCAGTGATTGGGACAGAAGGGGGCAGAGGCCCTACCCACCTCTCATCAGGCAATAGGGAAGCATCTCCTTGGTGCCAGCCTCTGGCCAGGTGCTCACTGCTGGCAACTGGACTGTGAGGGGAGATGCTGCTGCCTGGTCACCCTCCCCACTGCCATCTCTGCTGCTGCCGCCTTTTCTTCTTTCATTGTGCTATGAGCTCAGCACTACCCCCGGTAGGCAGAAGACCACTCAAGAGGAGTCTTATTGGGCCTGTTGTTGCAACACCAAGGGAGGGAGCACAGGAAATTGTCTCCCAGCTCACTTGCTCAAGGAAGCTGAACAGCCTACTTACACAGTCAGAAGGGGGGGGGGGCATTTGCACCCATCACAGTGATTCTGTCATGCAAATATAGGTTTGTGTTTATACCAGTCCCAGCATTGTCACTTGCACTTACAATACTCCCTCTTCTAGGTCACCAGGAGAAGTGCTTCCCCTATGCCCTGTATGGAAATGGTCGCAGGGAAAGTTCAATGCAAACTGTGGGAGAAAGATTGGCAGGGGCTACACCCCCAGAG
This sequence comes from Pedetes capensis, assembly GCA_007922755.1. NCBI lineage: Eukaryota > Metazoa > Chordata > Mammalia > Rodentia > Pedetidae > Pedetes > Pedetes capensis. The sequence goes on from VMDO01001965.1 coordinate 22,263, forward strand.
CTGTAGCAAATGGTTGCCGTTTTGTGAATTCCTTTAGATGTCTGTGGAGTGTTTACAATAGCAGATGCTAGTGTGTGTGTGTGAGGGCTGCACTGGGATTTAGCTCAGTTGGTAGAGTGCTACTCTGTGTGCTCTGAGGCCCTCAGTTTGATCCCCAACACCATAAAAACGGGAGGAGGATGTGGCAGTCTACTACGGAAGCCATCTCAAAACAATCAGCCATTGAAATCCCTGTGAGGGTCATCGTGAGTTGGATTCAACTCATCAGCACCTACCAACAACAAGTGTGAGGATGGCTCTGCTGGACATTTCCTTCACTCAAAGCAGCCAGAGCCATAGGGAGAGCCCACTGGCTGTCAGTGAGGGAATCGGATCACGCCGTCCCCTGACACCAGTGCCTCCGTGGAGAGACATGCACAGCAGAAGGTGCACTTACAGCAAGAACACAAAATCAACAACAATAAAACCACCTTATCCTCAACACCAACATTGATTTTAACAGTGTATTAACTGGCTGGGCACGGTGGCTCACACCTGTAATCCCAGCGGCTCGGGAGGCAGAGGCAGGAGGATCCCAAGTTTGAGACCAGAAGCAGTCTGCATCTGCGTAACTTAGCGAGACCCTGCCTCAAAAAGTAAAAACAAATGGGCTGGGGGTGCAGCTCAGTGGTCCAGCACTTGCAAAGCATGCAGGCGTGAGGCCCTGGGTTCAACCCCCAGTACTGCAGAAATAAACAACAAAACAAAACAAAACAGTGTATTAACAATCCTGCATGCCCAACACCCCAAGGACAGATGGATCCCCTGATGGGTCTCACTAGCATCCTTACTGGATGCAGCATCGCTCTAGGAAAAGCTGTGGCGAAAGATCTCTTTAGAGTATTGAAAAGCAAAGATGTCACATTGAAGACGAAGGTGCATCTGACTCATGCCATGGTATTTTCAGTGGCATCATATGGTTGTGAAGGCTGGACACTGAACAAGAGAGACAGAAAAAGAATTGATGCTTTTGAATTGTGGTGCTGGAGACGTCTATTGAATATACCATGGACTGCCAAAAGAACCAACAAATCTGTCCTGGAAGAAGTACAACCAGAGTGCTCCTTGGAAGCAAAAATGGCCAAACTACATCTTACATATTTTGGACCTGTAGTCAGGAGAGAACAATCCCTGGAGAAGGACATCATGTTTGGAAGAGTGGCAGGTCAACGCAAAAGAGGAAGACCCTCCACCAGATGGATTGACACAGTGTCTGCAACAATGGGCTTAAACATAAATAAGATTGTTTGCCTGGCACAGAATCAGCAAGTGTTTCGATCTGCTGTACATAGGGTCTCTATGAGTTGGACTCGACTCGACAGCACCTAACAACAACAACCACCACCCCTGGCCATCAGAGCCATTGGCTCATAACAGGTAAAATCAGGTTCTATAATGATGACCTGGCCAAGGGCCAGATGAGCAGGGGTCAGCTCTGCTCTGGAAACCCCCCCCCCCAGCCCAAATATCGCTATTCACCTCATCTCCTTCATCTGCCAGCACCTGGAAGGCTGTGAACAGGGCCCTGGAGGCGCCCACTGTCAACAGCACATTCTTGAGGAGGTTCAACTCCTGTCCCAGCAGCTTGCCAAAGAAACCTGCCAGGATCTTGGCCAGTGGTGGGTAACCCTGTCGGGACAGCAGGGTCAGCCAACCAGGCTCAGCCTGGAGCTTCCCACTGCTCAGCTGTACCCAGGCCATTCTAGCACCTTTCAGCAGTAGGCCTGAGGGCAAAGTCAGCTCCTGGGGCTGAGCTGAAAGTTTCTGCTCCTTCAGTAGCCTTTGCCTCAAACTTGTTCTGCCGTGTCCCACCTGGGACTGGGATGTTGTGGAAAAGCAGACATGGCGCTTGCCTCCCCACACAGTGCCAAGGAACCTGGGAGGAGTGGAAAGTCCACGTTTCCCACAGCCCTCTGCTGGCTTCAAAGGCACATCTGTACTTATCTGATCCTCTCATCGGCCTTGCAAGATAGCTATTTTTTGTTGGGTTGGACAACAGAGCCTGCAGCCGTACTACTGGGAGTCCGATCCCATCAGACCTTGGAAGCTAAGCAAGGTTAGATCTCTTTAGTACTTGAATGGGAAACCGCCTGGGAATACTGGGTGCTATAAGGTTGGGAGAAGAACCTGGCAGTCCACTCCCCCTCCAAAAAATATAATTGGCTATCGAAAACCCTATGAATAGCAGAGAAGCACTGACAGGTGTTTCACCTGTTGTACATAGGGTCACTATGAGTCAGACACTGACTGGATGGTACCTAACAACAACAGCAATAACCAGGACAACAGAGCCCTAAAGAAAAGAACTGACTTGCCCAAGGTCACACACTGGGAAGGCACAGGAATACCACCTTATATTGCAGCTTTGGAAGTACCTCACTTTGGAATAAGATTGGATCCAATTTTGGGGGGCTGAGGGCTCAAATAAAACACTTAAGGCTCATCCAAGTGACTGAAAGCAGTTCTAGAAGTTAAATAACTGACTCAAGCAGACTGACCACAAAAAAATGACATTTTTCTGTATATGTAATTATGGCCCTGAGTTTGATCCCCAGCACCACAAAAATGAAAGAAGGACATGGCAATCCACTCCCAAAGCAATCCCCAAACAATCAGCCATTGAAAACTTTATGAATACCAGAGAAGCACTGACATAGTGCTGGGCATGGCTCAGTATCGGGGAGTGATCCATTCTGTTATACATAGAGTCTCTGTGAGTCAGGCCTGACTTGATCGCACCTAACAACAACACAAAGCTGCAGGACAAAGATGCATGGCCCAATACAAAAATGATCAAAAGAAGGTAATGAACAGTGAAATGTTGATGCCTATGAAAAGAATAATAAGCATATGAAAAGAGGAATTAAAGAAAAGTTCAATTATTGAGTCTAACCCAGGGGTGTCCGGTGGCTTCCCTGGGCCACACTGAGTAAAGAGGAATTGTTTTGGGCCTCACATAAGTTATATAATAAGGTGGGGTCATGAGGAACAGATGATGTTAAAAGACTTTGTGTGGCCACATTCCTAGCTATCCTGGGCCACATGCAGCCTGTGGCCATGGGTTGGACATGGCTGGCTATCCAATCAGCAGCCTGTGTTTCAGGGCTTGGCTTAGCTGTCACCTCCTCCAGGCAGCCTCCTCTCACCCTCCCCAGATTCCATTTGGTCCTTCCTGCTCCCGTGTTCCGCCTCCTCCCCTCTCACAGTGGGTAAACACCTGCCTTGGTCGTGGCCAGTTCCAGGTGTGCCTTTCCCAGCACTCCTGGAGACATGGGGCCTTGGAGAGAGGCGCTCAGAAACTCTGACCTGTGGCCAGACTGAATTCCCTGGGCTCTGTCCCCTGAGCTCTGATGCCCATGTGGCCTTGCTGCCAGGAAGTCCTCCCCACTTTCTCCTCAGTGCCAGTATAACCCAGGGCTCCCAGGTAGTCAGACAACTTCCGACCTGCTTTCTTAGTCTGTTCCTGCAGCCCCCTGGCTGGCTCCTCCCCACCTGCAGGGGCTGCGCAGGTGGGGTCCACCACCCTGGTGCATGTGTCCTGAGATGGAGCCCTAACGTATGGTTAAATGTGACCCACGAGGGACGGGAGGTGGGGGCGTATAATGGCACCAGGGACAGCAGCAAAACCCACTTGCAGAGGTCTCTCTGGACTCTTCTATGTAATTCTCAGAATGCTCTGGCTGGGCCCATTTCACAGATGAGAAAATGGAGAGAGTGGGGGCAGGGATGTGTTCAAAGTGGCACGACAGACTCAGGCCTGTTTGACCCCAGGCTGCGTTCTAGCGCAGGTGAGAGACAGTCAAACCTGGGAGGGTGTTGGGTCCTCACCCCAGTCTACCACTCCCCTTCCCGAACCCCTCCAGTCCAGCTCCTGCTCACCCACAGGTGCGCAGAAACTGTCCCATCCTGAGAGTGGCTGACTCTCAGCCTGCCTTGCTTGGGTGACACTGGACAGGGACCAGGGTCCTCCTGGCCTTGGGCTCCAGCAGCCAACAGGAGCAGAGGCTTGGGGTCCCTGAGGACCCTCTGCTCTCCCAGCTGGCTAGTAGGCAGCAGAGTTGGGTCTCTACCATTTTCGATAGCCACCTGCTGTGGCCAACAGTGAACCTCTGCTGTGGGCAGGGTCTCCTGAGGCTCCACAGCACCCACCACAGGTCAGAGGAAGATCCGAGGTTCCCAAATGCTTGGTGACTTGCTACAGGTCACAGGAGAAGCCAAGCAGGACCCTGGCGTGGTGGCTGGGACAGCAGCATTGGCCCCATGCCCTGCCCAGGACAGGCCTGAGACCCTATATAAAGCCCGGCCTCTCCACAACTGGGATCCCAGGATGTGAGCCAGCCAGTGCCAGGCACCTGGTAGGGCTTTGCCAGCTCTGTCCTCCTGTCACTTCACTGATCCCTGATGCCATTACCAAGCCTGGCACTTGGTGCACATCAAAATTGCTTAGCAGGAAGGCGACTGCTGCCAGGGACAACCTTGTTAGAACCAAAGTGTCAGAGGTCATTGTCTTTGGTAAGTTAACAGGTATTTAAATTTTCAGTTTTTATAACTTCATTATTTTCAATTTCCTAAAATAGAAGTTTTCTTTTTATGACTAAAAAGAACGTTGGGAAGAGTCTGTGGTGGTTTGCCTGATTATCCCAGCTACTTGTAAGGGTGGGACCAGGTGGGAGCCTCACCTGATCCTAGGAGTTGAAACCTTGGGTACAGAATGGGACCATCTCAAAGAAAAAAAAAAAAGGAAAAATGTGATCAATAATCACATCTTAGAAGAATGTGATATACTGATTTCAACAAAACATGCTACACAATAGCATTGTTGCCACAATGTAATAAAAATGTCCTAATGTTTGTATATATATGCATGTTTCCTGTAACCATATAAAGAGAAATAGTTTGGAATAAAATTTACTAAAATCTTCACAAAGCTTCTCTCGGTGGTGGGATTCTAGGTGGTGCTGGTTCCTTATGTCTGTTTTCTTGTTTCTAAGCATTTCGTGGGCTGGGATTTAGCTCAGTTGGTAGAGCGCTTCTCTGCAGTCTCTGAGGTCCTGAGTTCGATTCCCAGCACCACAAAAACAGGAGAAGGACGTGGCAACCCACTCCCAAGGCAATCCCGAAACAATCAGCCATTGAAAACCCTATAAGGGTTGCTATGAGTCGGATACGACTCGATGGCACCTAACAACAACGAGCATTTCGTAGAGGAAGCGTATCTCTTTGGTTGATTCTAGTTTGTGCCTCTTTTCCCCTTAGCTATCTCTGAATTTGAGTATGTCTACAACCTACAGCATCTGTCCAGGCCACAGACTGACAGAGAGGACTTGAAAGGGTTTAGGAAGGAGACAGAAACACTGGGCATCCCAGAAACGGACTGTGGGCGGGTACTCAAGAGAGAGAGCTGCAACAATGGGACCCAGTGCTTGGATAAATGAGGGAAGCGCCTGCTCTTGAGCTCATGCATAAACAGTCATTAGGCCAACACTTACGGAGCACCCACAGCGTGCCAAGTGCCGTGCTGGGAATCAAGATGACAGGGAGGCAGCAGCTGCACCCAAAGACAGCACACAGGCTTTCAAGTCCAGACGAGAGAAGCAGGGGCAAGGGAAGGCGGCAGCCACCTGCAGTCAGGGAAGGCTTCCTGAAAGAACAGGATCATGCACAGTGTTGAAGCCAGGCCCAAGCCAAATCCCAGGAGCCCCAGGCCACGAAGAGTGGCCCCAGTAGATACACAGAGGCGGCAGCTACAGTTTTGAACATGCCTCCCAGATCCACGGGGCACTGCTGACTTCTCCAGGGGCGGAGGAGAAAGGCAGAGAGAGCCTGGGCCAGAAAAATCCCTCTGAGCTCAGGACTTGGGTCTTGCCCCCATGGTTCCAACAAGACTGGTTACTGTTCACTGTGTGTCAGACACTTGTTACAAGTGCTCCTTTTTTTTAGTTTGGGCAGCCACTATGCAAGTGGTTTGTTGCATGATTATCTCAATCACCTCAACATTAATCCGTCTTTCTTTAGTCCCACACCTCTTTCTTTCTGCAGTGCCAATGATTGAACTCAAGGCTTTTCAACAAATACTAACCATGTGACCTAGCAATTTCATATCTATGTATGTATCCAACAGTCCTGGAATTTTTGTCATTCTAACAGGATGGTTCTTTCGATGGGCATTATGCCCCTAGGACCAAGTAGCTGCTCAATAAACTTTTTCTTTGTTTTTCAATAAACATTTTTTTAATGAGATGAATGTATATCTCCTGTGACTGCAGAGACCTATGTTAGAAGATGGACTCAATTAGGTTCATCTTTTTATTCTCAACAATTGGTGCTGAGCCAGCCACATAGTAGGTACACACCTCCTCATTGCTTGAGAAAATATTTATTGAACTCCTAGTGTGTGTCAGTCCTTATCCTAGGCACCATTTATACAAGGGTGAATAGGCTCCTTTCCCTCTACAATCTAATGGAGACAATTAATTGGGCCATTTTATTACAGTGTGGTCCTTAACATATAAAGGATTCCTATAAATCAATAATGAAAGATCAACAACTTAATAGAGGACACAAGGTAAGCAAAAGTAAAAATTGAGAAATTCACCAAAAAATGAAAATGGATTTGTGTAGCTCAGTGGCAGAGTGCTTCCTTAGACCCTCCCCATTGCTACTAAACTGCCTGTGGTCCTTTGTCACCCCCACCTGGATCAGAAATCAGGAGCGGAGCCCTCAGGAGGCTGGGGAGAGTCCGTGTGCCCTGAAAGCCAGGAAGCCAGGGCAGTGCCTACTGGAGACTTGTCAGGTGGAAGGACAGAGCTCACAAAAGCCAGACTGAAGGTCTCCAGCCACACGTGCCTCAGTTATATAAGTCTCCCTCAGTCCCTTGGCATCTTCAGGCAGACCCGGGAGGAGCCAGGTGGGTTTGGGTCTCCAGCCTCATCATTTCCCCTTCTAGACATTCTATTCCCTCTTCTGTTGCAGGTTGAAAGTCTGCCACAGCCATTTCTAACCATGTTGTCTGACAAGGTCCGGGTATGGGGAAGTGGGGTTCAAGGAACTCATCTTCCAAGAAATGGACGGGGATGGGGAAAAGGATTATGTGCTTTTTTCCTTCTGGGAATAGGATCACTGCTTCTAATTATTATGTACATAATTACTTCATGTTTAGGATTAATGCTCATAACTAATGTTGTATTAAATTCTAATGAAACAGATGCTGAAAGAATGGCACCACTGGGGGAATTTGTAAATGAATTAGAGGTAACGACCACCAGTTGTAAGGGTTGCGTGGACAATATTCTAGTTAAAACTGGTCAGCAATTTCCACCCTGGAACTCAAGCATTAAGCAATGTATGCTTCAGCTGCAGCAAGCTGAGTTATCAGTCCCTACTTGGACTGAAGTGCCCCCACCTATGGTAGCTCAGGTTTACAATGAAAATATAAAACAATCAAAAGAATACATAGGCCTGTTCCCATGGTACAAGGGCCTCCTCATGTTGCTTATCTGATTAGAGAAAGATTATGGTCTCCACCTTGGGGCCAAGGTGTGCAGAGAGTACTGATCCTCCCCTGCCATACACTGGGGCATATAATGAAGATGGTATCAGTATGGTGAATAAGTACGGACTACATGTTCCATACAACAGTTTGACGTTCATGGAACGCTTAACAAGATCAGGGACACCTTCGTGCATTAAGTCCAAGGAGGAAAAGAAAGCCATTCTACAGGATATCAGTTGTTGTTGTTGTTGTTGTTGTTAGGTGCCGTCGAGTCGGTATCCGACTCATAGCGACCCTGTGTACAACAGGGGAAACACTATTGTCAGTGCTTCTCTGCTGTTCATAGGGTTTTCAATGGCAGATTGATTTTTGGGAGGGGGGTTGCCAGGTCCTTCTCCCAAGCCTACAGCTTCTGGTGTTCCCAGGCGGTCTCCCATCCAGGTACCAACCAGGCCCGACCCTGCTTAGCTTCAGAGATCTCACGGGATCAATGCCACCGGGCTACCGCTGCAGGCAGGATATCAGTAGATGTTATAAAAAATGTTGCTCACTTAAAATTATAGCTCTTAGGTGTTTTTTTTTTTTTTGTACTGGAGGTTGAACCCAGGGCCTCGCAATTGCATGCTCTGCAAGTGCTGGACCACTGAGCTGCACCCCCAGCCCATTTTTTTTACTTTTTGAGACAGGGTCTTGCTAAGTTACGCAGACTGTGTCTGGTCTCGAACTTGCGATCCTCCTGCCTCTGCCTCCCAAGCCGCTGGGATTACATGCGTGCACCACCACGCCAGGCAGCTCTTAGGTTTTAAATTCTTAAAATAGATTATCTAGCTCTTACTTAAAATAAAACACCTGGGTGATTAACCCAGGACAATCAAAAGTTCATGCTGACCTTCCTAAGGAAATTGCTGTTCTATCATAATCATTCATCTGTGTGACTCTTAACACATTCTACTCTTGCAAACGTAAAACATAATTGTTAGCTAAAAAAGAAAGTATAAAAACTCTTGACTGTTGCTCAATAAACGGAACGGAATCACACTACCTCTGAGTTGTGTTTCTGTCTCCCATCGCCGACTCCCTACCCACCTTCGGGACCCCTGGGTCCTGTGGCAGCTGGACTGCGGCAAGTCTCCTGGGAGAAGCCCTCCCTGAATCCACACCCGTGGGGCCTGTGGCCTCTAGTCTGTGCTCCCTGGGTCCTCAACACAGGGGCCAGCTGCTGAGCTGTTGGCTGCCCCCCTAGAATCACAAGATGGGAACGGTGTGCGTGTCCTGCTCTCCAACAGACCCTCTGCTGCCTCTGGCAGCTCGCCCAGCACACAGTAGGTCCTAAAGCATCCATGCTAGCGATCGCAGGAAGCTCAGGGAGAAACCCAGGGGCCCAAGTGCCTCTCCTGGGTAGTTGGGGGAGTGAGGTCTGCAGGAACCCCCTTTGGGCAACTTTCCTAATCTCTCTGGGCCTCACTTACCCATCTATAAAATGGGACTGCTGAGTGTGAAAGGGTCAAGTACGACAGGTGGGGTCAACTCAGTGTCTGCTTTTGTTATAGTCCTTAGTTTTACAGGTGAGAATATGAGGCCCTGGGTGGGCCAGATTCATGGTCTCAAGGTTGGGCAAGAGCAGCAAGGCTTAGCCCTCATCCTGGGTTCTGTCACTGTTTTTCTTTTCATGCCACCCCCCCCAGGTCATGTCCCTGTCTGTTCCACTTCTTCAGTCAAGGAACACTTCCTGCATGCTTGCTGTGTGCAAGGCGCACACCTGAGAACAAAGCCAGTTTGTGGATAGCAAGGACAAACTAGATGCCGGCATCATGTAAAACCCTCCAGTGCCCAACCTCCAGTGTCTCCACGTCCTGGCTGTGAAACCGCTAAATCCCAGACCCCTGTGAGCCTGCCTCCTCCTCTATGAAAAGTGAGAAGTGAGAGTCCCAGCAGGAGAGCTGAAACCAGGCTTTGTCTCAACATGGGACTTCACTGTTTTATTCTGAATAATCAATCTGTGTGCATGGTAGTAAGGGCCTCCCTCTTTTGGAAAGCCGGGTCCCCAGTCCTGCAGGAGTCAAGCAGTTAACAACTTGTGCATCGCATTAGACAGCTATTGGGCACACCCGCAGATAACCACACCAAAAACAGCAGCGCCACTCAACGCTGTACTTTCTGCCCCTTCCTTATCTCAGCAATGGTATCTTGTAAATCGTCCCATATTACTGCACACTCTACACTTGTCATTTTAATGGCTGCACAGTTTTCCAACTTAAGGATCTTTTTTGTTTTGTTTTGTTTTTGCGGTACTGGAGGTTGAACCCAGGGCCTCAGGCTTGCATGCTTTGCAAGTGCTGGACCACTGAGCTGCACCCCCAACGCCCCCCCCCCCTTTTTTTCTTTTTGAGACAGGGTCTCGCTAAATGATGCAGACTGCCTGTGGTCTCGAACTTGCGATCTTCCTGCCTCTGCCTCCCGAGTCGCTGGGGTTAAGGGCGTGCGCCACCCCGCCCGGCTTTTAAGGATTATTTTTAAACTGTTATCCTACTTACTCTGAGGACCTAAGCGAATTCACAGATATGTAGAGCTGTTATCTGAGGACTTCCTTTTAGCCCCGGCTCTGTCCACAGTTCGCTTTATCTCGGCCGGGACGATCCTGGGAAGATGGATGGGAGCGCAAAAAGGAGTCCGCGAGCGGGTATCTGCCAGCAGCGGGCCCAAGTCATTCCCGCTCCCTGCAATCTTTTAGGGCCGTCACTCATCCTACCCGCAGCAGCAAACTCATCAAGGGCCTGGCACGCCCAAGTCGGAACCCGTACCAGGTCCTCCCAGACCCGCTCAGGACCGCGTGGCAGCTCTGGCCCGAACCAGTTCCTCACTTCAGTTTGAATCACTTGCCCGCTACTCTCCAGCGCATCCCTAAAGTCGCAGGAGTCCCAGTCCCTTTAAGGGGGCGGAGCCTGGTCTCCTTTACTTCCAGCCAAAGAGAACTGGCGCAGGCGCACTGGCGCGGGTCGCGCGAAGCCCGGGCTCAGCTTCCTTTACATACATGGCACCGCCCTGGCCGCCGCGTTCGCGCCGGGCGCTGACGTCACTTCCGGGGCGGAGGAGGCTGAGTGGTGCAGTGAGGGACAAACAAAAGGAGGCGCCGGAGGAGCGCAGCGTCAGGCGGCGGGACGGGGCGGCCAAGGGCTGGGGCTGCCTGCTTGGCGGCCGGGCGCGGCGAGCGCAGGTGAGCGGGCCGGGTGGGGACAGGAGCGCGAGCTGTCACCTCTCGAGACCCGCTCAGGCCCGCGCCGGTCAGCGGCGCGCCCCGCACGGCCAGGGCGGCCCGGGCGCTGCCGGCTGGCGCCGGCCACCCGGGCTCCCCGCAGCCGCTCCGTTCGACCTCTCCGGGCTCCCGCAGGCGCCGGGTGTGCGGGCCCCACCCTCTCGCCGTAGCCGCGGCGCGCGAGCCCCCTCCCGGGCACCCCCGTGCCTCCCGCGTCTTACCCGGAGTTTCCGCCTGGCTCCTCCAGTCCCCTTGTCATCGCCCGGGTCCCCCCTGGATGCCGCCCCTCCGCACACACTCCCCCTTCCTAGAGGTTCCACCCCTGGCCGCCGTCCTTGCTAGCATTTCTTCTCTTTCTGCTCCCTACCTGCTTTTTCCTTTTCTCAAAGAGCGTCCCTGCTCTCTGCTGCGTTCCAGACATCGTCCGCTTCTGTAGGGCCCCTCCTCCTCCTGACCCATCCGGGACAGTGCCCTGCCACGGGGGCGGGGTCCCTCCCGGGGTCCCTCCCTAGGCCCCTGGGCCCTGTCTGGACTGAGGTTCCCGGGCAGTGGGTTCTGGGACTGAGACCTTACTCCCTGTGACTGTCCTGTACCCCCAGAGGGCGCGAGGGCCAAATGGAAAGAGATGGGGGCCTGGCCCAGATGGGGGTGAACTGGAGATCCAGCAGAGATGGTCCCAGGCTGGGGCTTCGTGGGCTGCTTCATTCTGCTGCTGTGTCGACCCACTTTCCCCTAGTCTGGACTGGAGTGAACCAAGGCCTGGCTGTTTCTCCGCTGATGCAATGATTGCCTTTTTTGGGAAGGAGACATGGGTTGGGGGTTGTGTGTTACTTTCTTCCTGAGGGTGACTGTTCTATGGGGTGGGGTGGGGTGGGTTCTGGGAGAGCCGCACATCCAGGGTCTCTTCTGCCCTACCTAGGATGTCTTTGAGGGTGAAGTATGGAGGGAGAGTGTTTGCTGTGACAGGGGACTTGGGAGCAAAACAGGAGGAGCGTTTTGGGGGAGCTCCAAGTTCTAAGGACCTCTTCCCTTTTGGTATATAAAGGTATAACTACCATCAACCCCTTCCAAGCCATATTGTGCCCTCTGGAGCAGACACTGGCAGATAGATGCACTCAAGGTGGAGGACATTGGCTGTTGGTGAAACTTCATTCCAGGGAAAGTGGGAGTGGGCAGTGCCAGTGGCTCAGTCACGCGAGGGTTGCCTCAGTGAAGGTCATGTCTTCCTATGGCTGTGGAGGGGAGCAAGGACAGGTGACTTGTGCTGGAGCGCAGGCTGTTGTAGAGACACTGGGAACGAGAGGTTGCCCTGCTTCCCTGTCTTACAACCCACTTGGGGTGGGTCCGATACCCCTCTGCCATCCAGGAACCATGGGCCACAGGACAGATGCCCGAGAACTGTGTGTGACTTCCCCCAGGACTCGGCCAGATGCCTTTGCTCTCTGCCTCAGGCACACCCACTAGGAAGCAGTTTGCTCTGCAGCTTTGCGTGGCCTGTCTGGAGAGTAAGGGCTCATGAAGACTGTCCCCGGGGGTCAGGACGTGGGGTGGTGGCTTTGCTCGGTAGCTCCTGGGCTAGGCCTGGCTATCACCTGTAGGAGCGGGAGGGAAGGAACCAGCCTGTTCATGACTCCCTCTTCTGAGAGGGGCGGTGATTCTGTGTTTTCACATGGAGACACTGAGGCATAGGCTGATGGGCCGAGACCTCATGCAGACTCAGGTGGGATGGATGTGGGTGACTGGTGCCCCGCTCCCGCCTCTCCATCTCTAGACTCATTCATTCCCCTGTCCTGTAGTCATTGTCTGCTCTGGGCAGGGATTGGTGCTAAGAAAACGTGGTCCCTGGCCTCCTCGTTGAGGGACCTTAGAGAAGACAGCAAGATCGAAGCTTGAGCACTGGCCAGTGTCATGACTAAGTGGACCGGAGACCGCCCAGAGGAGGGAGGAGCTAGGTGTAGTGAATATGCTGGGGTGGACAGGGTACGCTTCCAGGAAGAGGTGGACTAGAAGAATCAGTGACTCCATACGTCCCACGTCTAGTCCTGGATCTGCTGTGGGCAGGTGATGGCCCTCCCCACCCTTAGCATGTGTCCTTGTCCTTGCTGAAGTGAGAGGAGCAGATAGGGCCTTGACAGCAGTCTCTGCCCAGTTCTGGCTCTGGGTGCTTCAGTGCCTGGCTCTGGTCATGCACGTGGGCTGCGGGATCACTGCCTGTGGCTGTAGAGACCAGCTCCCACCTCGGTCCCCCCAGCCACACACTGTGGTGCCAGTGATTGAAAGGCTGTCCAGTCCCTCTGGATCCATTCAGGTCCCATCGTCCGCCACCCCCTTCCTGGTTCCCTCCTGCTGATACTTTGGTTTCCCCTGGTGAGCCACCCCTCCCAGCTTGGGCTGGTTTCACTCCTCTCCGTGAGCCCCTAGCCCTGGCCGCCTGTCTCCTTCAGTGGTGAAGAGCTCAGAGCAGAGCGCCCAGTGTGTGGCCGATGCCTGTTGTAGTTCGTTGACTGACGGATGGTGTGTGTACTGTGTTTCAGTGGAAGTCTTCACCTGGCCTGTCTCATTCCCCTTTCCCTCCTGTCATCCTGTTACCCCACTCCTGAACTTGGTCTGGCCCAGGAGGAGCAGGCAGCTTTAGATGGCACCTTCTCTCTTCCCCAGGCAAACCCATGCCTCTGCCTTCTGCCTGCATCTCTCCCTTCCCACCTCTCCCAGCCCGCGATCACCAGGCAGTGCTTCTCCAGGAGTCTCCACTGACCTGTCTGGTCTAGATCTAGTTCTAGTTCTAGTTTTGGATCCTCAGGGGGGTCTCTGGCCTCCCAGTTGGCATAGCTGCGTTGTGGACCCCTTCGGAGGACCAGGGTTTTAGGGATGACGCAGTGTCTATGTTGTTGTTGTTGTTGTTAGGTGCCGCCCAGTGGTATCCGACTCATAGCGACCCTCATACAGTTTTCAATGGCAAATTGTTTCGGGATTGCCTTGAGAGTAGGTTGCCAAGTCCTTCTCTCATTTTTGCGGTGCTGGGAATCGAACTCAGGACCTCAGAGACTGCAGAGCAGCGCTCTACCAACTGAGCTAAATCCCAGCCCTGGTTATTCCACCAGGTTCTCTGAAAACATTGACTGCACACAGGGAACTCAAGAGTCACACATATGCCTGCTGACATCAATTCTCCCTTCCTTGTAGGGGCCAGTGTCCATGGAGCCAAAGGAATGCCGGGACCCTGTGCAGAACGACAGGGGCCAGCCTCATCACCGGCACCCTGCACGCAGATAGCAGAGCCGCCCCAGGGTAAGGCCCATGCCATCCTGACTCAGCTTCCTTCCCCGTGTGGGGAGCAAAGGCCAGCTCTGTCTCCACAGCCCTTTGGCTCCTCACCGTAGGCCCAGAGGATCCAGACAGAGGGGCAGAAGACATTGTCTTCTCCTCCTCCTCTGAGTTGGAGCCTCTCAGAGTGGTGTCTGCTTGCTGTGCTCTGGAACCCAGTGTTGTGCTGAACCTCTGTTTTGTCTCCCTCTCCCCAGATTTTATCTCTGTGGGTTGCTAATAATGCTGCCTCGTGACACATTTGCTAAGGTGTATTCTGTGGGACACAGTATCTTTGGTCCCAGTATAGATGATTCTGGGAAACAGCAAATTGTGCTCTGTGCAGGACTGCTCAGAGCCTTGAATGCATTGAGCTGAGCGTTTTGAATGTGAAAGAGCTAGCAAGTGGGTTTCCTCACACTGAACTTGATCATGTAGATATCTGTGGGGGTTGGGGTTCCTTGGCCTACACTTTGGCAAAAGGTTCTCAAAGTAGGAGGTACACTGATTAGGACCTGACTCTGTAGTCAGTCCTGGGCTTGAGTCCCAGGTGTCACGTGTTTACTGAGTGACATGGGCCAGTCTTGTATTTGTCCGAACTTCAGATTTCTTTTTTCCTCTCCCCTGTTTTTCCTTCCCTTTTCTTTCCTGTCCTCTCCTCTCTACTCCTCTCCTCTCTTTTCCTTTTCTCTCCTTTCCTTTTGCAGTACTTGGGGGTTGAACCCAGGACCTCACACACACTTTGCAAATGCTCTACCAATGGGCTACACACACAGCTCATTTTTTATTTTTATTTTGAGACAGGGTCTCACTAAGTTACGCAGGCTGCCTCTGGCCTCGAACTTGTGGTCCTCCTGTCCCTGCCTCCGTAGTTTCTGGGTTTATGGGCACCTCTGGCTACGATTTCTCATCTTTAAAAAGGGAAGACTGAAGCTGGACATGGTGGTATGTTCAAGTAATCCCAGCACTTGGGAGGCTGAGGCAGGAAGGTTGTGAGTTTGAGGCCAGCCTGGGCTACATAGTGCAACCTTGTCTCAGAAAACTGAGGGCAGAAAAAAAAGGAATGACTGGAAATATAGGCAGAACACTTGCCTTGCGTAGGGTAGGCCCTGGAATAGATCCCCAACACCTTAATTAAAAATGGGGAGGGGTGATAGTTGTGTTTGCCTCTGTTTAGGACATTTTGAGGATTAAATACATTGGTACAAAGAAGGCACTTAGCAGAGTATGTGTTCCAGGAAGTGTGCCCTTCTCCAAGCTGTCTTTTATGCAGACTGCTTTGTGATTTGCAAAACACATCCACACCACTGATATCAAAGCAGTGGGAGCTTGGGCAGTGGCCACGTGTCCCCTGTTGACCTGTGGTGGAGAGTAAGGCTCAGAGTGGGCGAGCACGGTGCTGAAACCCCTCAGGAAGGAAGGCAAGGTCATGGACTTGAGCGTGGATCCTGTAGTCCAGGGCCAGGTCCTTTGTTCTCGCCTGACCCTGCCTGCCTCCGCGTCTCTGCATAGCTCTTCCTGAAGGAAGAATAGCGGTCATCCTGGGGCTTTTGTCTCAGCTACCCAGCAAGTTGCACATTCATCACTGTTTTCCTGCTGCTTGAATTCTAGAACCTTGTCCTGGCTCCACCCTCAGGGTCAGGAACGGGGTGGGGGGCGTGACCCTCCCACAGCTGTCACTCACTCCTGTGGGCTTTTCACAGAAGTCAGCTCTTGTTCCAGCTGCTGATTTGCCACTTAACTTTTCTTTCACAGAATGGCCTTGAGCAAGCCGGGCGTGGTGGCACACGCCTGTAATCCTAGTGGCTTGGAAGGTGGAGGCAGGAGGATCACAAATTCGAGACCAGAGGCAGTCTGCATAACTTAGCAAGACCCTGTCTCAAAAAAAAAAAAAAAGAAGGAAACCAAAAAATGGGCTGGGGGTGCAGCTCAGTGGTCCAGCACTTGCAAAGCATGCAACCGCAAAGCCCTGGGTTCAACCTCCAGGACCGCACAAAAAAAAAAAAAAAAAAAAGAAGAATGGCCTTGAGCAGACAAGCAGTCCCTTGCCCAGGCCTGAGCAGACAGATGTGACAAGGGCAGGTAGAAGGCACGTTCTTGTGCCTGCTGCCTTGGCCCCCACTGGCCATGCTGGGCATTTCTGGCTGTGTGGGGGCATCACAGCAATAGAGCAAAGTGGGAAAGGCCTGGCGTGCGATGCTGTCCAGTCTCTTGTCTGTTGGTACGAGGCCAGTATCCCTGGCCCTGCGCTGTGGGAGCTTCCTGGTGGTGCTGAGGAATCCCATCGCTGGCCAGTCTTGCTGGGAAGCCATGAGCAGGCGTTGCAAGTCCTGCCTGTGTGGAATGGGAATTCCTGCTCGGTGCCAGGGGCAGCTTGCCACCTGCACGGACCCCGAGAGGTCTGACTTGCAAGCTTTGGCCCACGCTGCCTGCCAGGTGGGCTTGGGAACAGGAGCCTGTTGAGTGGCGTCTGCGTGATTGTGTGTGGCTGAGTGGGGCCCATCCTGGACCTTCAGGGCAGTGGTCCTGTGTCCCCTGTTGACATATGGTGGGCACTGAGGCTCAGAGTGGGGAAACAAGGTGCTGAAACCTCTCAGGAAGGAAAGCAAGGTCGAGGACTTGAACCTTCAGGAATAGGCTCACCTTGCCTCAGTTTCCCCTTGCAGCACCTGGAGGAAGCTTTGGTCCTGGTGCTTTGGGAAGGCTGCTTTTAGGTTTAGCCCTGATGGTGAGCAGGGGAGAAGGGGGCGGGCCTTCACTGGGACCTGGGTCTAAGATGTTCCTCACAGGCATAGGCGTCCTCGGTGCGTTCCATGGGGAGAGATTTCAGGCCTGGCAGCCTCAGTCTGTGGAGCTGAATCAAGCTGGAACTGAGGTCTTTGCAGAGCTCCTACTGCCTGCCTCACTTGACGGGTTCCCTGGGCTCCCTGTCCTGCCCCTCTGTGCCGTGTCTCTTCCCCTTCTCCTCCCCCGCAGGCTCTCGGCCTCCCCTGCTGGATGCTTGGCTTCTCCAGCTTCCTGCCCTTCTCTGTAGCAGCTTCTCCTCCTGTGGTCATCCTCAGTGCCACCTTCTGAGTGCTAGGTGGCATGCCGGGTCACTGCATGGCCTTGCCCCACCTTGCCTCACCCCAGCCTTTTACCATTGGGCAGAGGTGGAGACGAAGGCTCAGAGAGATGAGGTCTCTTGCCTAAAGTCATACAACTTTTTTTTTTTTTTTTTGGTACTGGGGGTTGAACCCAGGGTCTTGTGCTTGCATGCTTTGCAATTGCTGTACCACTGAGCTGTACTCCCAGCCTATTTTTTACTTTTTATTTTGAGCCAGGATCTTGCTAAATTATGCACACTGCCTCTGGTCTTGAACTTGCAATCCTCCTGCCTCCGCCTCCTGACTCGCTGGGATCACAGGCGTGAGCCACCATGCCCGGCTTCAAAGTTGTATAACTTTTAATTGGCAAACCAAGGATTCAAACCAAGATCTAGGTGGCTTGTGCTCATTCTACTTCACCCTCTGTTGCTTCTTTTTCTCTCCATCTTTAGCCTTCTAGGATACTTTCCCAATCCGGCTGGGCACAGTGGCACAGGCCTGTAATCCCAGTAACCTGGGAGGCTGAGGCAGGAAGATCGCAAGTTTGGGACCAGAGGCAGCCTGTATAACTTAACGAGACCCTGACTCAACATAAAAAATGAAAAAGGGGCTGGGAATGGCTCAGTGGTAGGGTGCTTAGTAGGCACAAGGCCCTGGGTTTAGCCCCCTAGTACTGATAAACAAACAAACAAATAAATAAATGGCCCACCACCATGGCCCTAGTCAGCCCTTGACTACTTTGCCCAGGAATCTGCACTTTGCACAAGTTCCCCTGACATGGTCAAGCTGCTGGTCTGCAGACCACACCAGGGGCGCTGGCCAGAGCCACCCTTCCAGCTCTGGTGCATGAGGCCATCTTGCTGCCTGTACCCATGCCCTTGGAGAAGCAGGGCTGAGCTCCTCCCAGGGCTGGAATTGGACGTGTGCTCTTTAGTGACTTCCTCTCTTTGTGGGTGGGGGTGTGTGGATATGGGGGCCAATGGGTAGGAGACAGGAGGCTTCACCTTCCCTTGTGGAAGATGTGCAGGACTGAACTTTCTAGAAGGACTTCTGTTCTCGGTCACAAACCTTCCCTGCCGTCTATCCGAGCGCGTTTCCTCTGCAGCCTTCATCTTGCACCACGCTCTTCTGCATCTAAATGCTTCTTGGGGAGTTAAAAACCACAGAATTAAATTGCCTGCTGTAATGTAGCCTCACGCCTGGAGTGCCGTCCCGCTGGAGTCAAAGTGGCTGTAAAATTCCACGGCTCTCACATGCCACCTGGGCACCTCATAGGTGCAGCTGCCAAACCTGCATCTTCTGACAGTCAGGGTGACAAATGTGCTGCTCAGCAGCAGGGCGGAGTGGGCAGAATACTGGCCCTACAGGGCCATATTGTGGCGCTCAGCTGGCCCACTGAGTCCAGGTCCCTGGGGTGGCCCGCCTCCAGTCTTGACACAGCAGGCAGCTGATCCTCAGCCGGCTCCTCTCAGTCCCTCCCACCTGGCCAGTGCCCAGTCTCCCTGGGACCTCAGCAGAAGGGTTGTCTGCAGCCTCTGCACAGTGCCGGTACCCACGCTTTGTAACCAGTCTAGGAAGGCAGGGCAGGTGTTCTCAGGTTATGACCTGTCTTCAAGGCTGCTCTGCTCCTGGGGACCCAGGCCCAGAGCGGGGCTCCTTTCCAAAGTTTCCTTAACACTTGGAAGACCAGAGATATCTGAGCATGGCAGTCCAGGGATCCCTGCAAAGACCTTGCTTCCATGCCCCCCTCAGGAGAAGGGGTCTCTTCCCAAGAAGCATCTCCAAGAGCCAGGGTGTCCAAGGGGGTCCAGGAGCCCTACTTACTCTGGAGGCAGGTTAGCACAGTGGCAAGTCAGACCTGGCGTGGGTCTTCCCATCATCTTCCTGCTGTGTGGCTTAGGTAGGTCACTTCACTTCTGGGCCTCAAACTTCACATGGTATGTTGTTGTAGTTGTTAGGTGCCATCGAGTTGGTGTCCAACTCATGGTGACTCTATGTGCAACAGGCAAAACAGTATTGTCAGTGTTTCTGTGCTATTCATAGGGTTTTCAAGGGCTGATTGTTTTTTGGGAGTGGGTTACCAGATCCTTCTCCCAAGACTACAGTGTCTGGTGTTCCCAGGTGGTCTCCCGTCCAAGTACTAACCAGGCCTGACCCTGCTTAGCTTCTGAGATCTGGCGAGATTGGACGCCACAGTGGGCCAGCTGTAGGCTCACATCGTATAGGGGGTATAGGGGCTGATAAAACCTTTCATAATGATAACAGCAGCAAAGCCCCAGGGCCATGGAGGCGCATACCTGTAGTTCCAGCTTCTTGGGGAGCTGAAGCAGGCTGATCACCTAAGCACATGATTTCCAGGCCAATGTGGGCAACATAGCAAGACCCTGTCTCTAGCAAACAAACAAAACCAAACAACAGCAGCAAACGTTACAGACTCTTACATGTTGTCAGGCATGGTCCAATAGCTGTATAAAGGCTACCTAATTCAGTCTTTTTTTTTTTTTCTTTGTGGTACTGGGGGTTGAACCCAGGGCCTCGCGCCTGCGTGCTTTGCAAGTGCTGGACCACTGAGCTGCGCCCAAGACAGGGTCTCGCTAAATTACGCAGACTGCCTCTGGTCTCGAACTTGCAATCCTCCTGCCTCCGCCTCCCAAGCCACTGGGATTACAGGCGTGCGCCATCCCGCCCAGCTTTAATTCAGTCTTTAATACAAACCTCTGAGGAATAGACACGTGAGCCCATTTTATAGATGAGGAAACCGGAGTCCTGGGAGAAGGAACTTTCTCCAGGTCACACAGGTGAGGTTGGGAGTCACCATATGATCACCTTAGAGATTAGGAGCTGAGGTAAAGGAAGTGCTCACTGCAGGGTGGGGACAGGTCCTGAGCCTGATCGGCTGTCCTGTGTACTGGGCTCGGGTGGCCAGTGGGGGAAGCCCAAAGGGTGACCCTCGTCCTTCACCCTGGAACGCAGGCCCCGCCTGTGCAGGTCTGCGTGAGGACAAACCTGTTTGGGAAGCCTGGCCCAAATGCCAGAGTGGGTGCGGAGCTGGCGCTTGTTCCACGCCCCCTGCCCCCAGCTGTCTCCCCTTCGGCCTTCCCCAGGAAGTGAGGGTGTGCCCTCCTCTGCAGGGTAAGTCCCCAGCCTGCAGCACCCCAGCCCACAGCCTCTGACTCACCCCAGCTGGGTGTGGGGGCCTGGAGGGCAGTGCCCTGCTCTCGGATGGGGGAGGCCTGTGGGCCAGACGAGGATGAGATCTCTCCTTCCTTCCTGGCTCTGGGACAGGAGGAAGTGCAAGGCCCGGGCCCCCCAGGACAGGGCCAGCGACCCCATGTCTTGCCAGGGCCTCTTGGGAACAGCCCTTCCTGTTTCCCTGGGAGAGTTTCAGAAGGGACCACCTCCCAGCTGCGCTCCAGGAGGGGCGCCAGCCCCTCGCCTCCCTCCTGCCCTCAGCTCTGTGCTTTAACAAAAGGCTCTCTGTGCCATGTCTACCTGCCAGCTGCCAAGGGCCTGCTGCCCAGGTATGGGAACTGCCTGAATTGCTACGGGGCCACATAGGGTCGGGGACATGCTAGGGTGGTCTCTCTCTAGGCAGGATGAGCAGCACATCTTTTCTTTGACTCCCTTCTCTGTTCGTAAGAAGCATCAAGAAGAATCCAGCCAGCCGGGCACGGTGGCGCATGCCTATAATCCCAGCGGCTGGGGAGGCAGAGGCAGGAGGATCGCAAGTTCGAGACCAGAGGCAGTCTGTGTAGTTTAGCGAGACCCTATCTCAAAAAAAGTAAAAAAACAAATGGGCTGGGGGTGCAGCTCAGTGGTGTAGCACTTGCAGAGCATGCAGGCACAACGCCCTGGGTTCAACCCCCAGTACCGCAAAAAAAAAAAAAAAAAAAAAAGAAGAAGAAGAAGAATCATCATCCAGGCACAGTGGAGCACGCCTGTAATCCCAGCAATTTGGGAGGTGGAGGCAGGAGGATCCCAAGTTTGAGGTCAGAGAGGCAGCCTGCCTGCATGATTGAGACCCTGACTCAAAAAAGTAACAGGCTGGGGGTGCAGCTCACTGGTAGATCACTTGCGAAGCTAAATCCCAGCCCCTTTTTTATTGTTAGTGTACAAATTAATGGGTTTCATGGTGTCATTTCTATACATGCATATCATGTATATTGCTCACTTACAGAGTTTTTAAAAACAAGAATGGAGTCATACTTTTTTCTAATTGTTTTTATTATGGCAAAATACACATATAATTTCCCATCTTCACCATGTTTCATTGTACATTAAATTCATCTAGATTTTCCTATAAAGATTTGTATTTTTCTGCTAAGATATTCTTGTCTAAACAACACATTAAAATAGTCTCATAGATTTTTCTTAAAGCTTTTTTTTTTTTTTTTGCGGTACTGGGGTTGAACCCAGGGCCTTGCGCCTGCATGCTTTGCAAGTGCTGTCCCACTGAGCTGCACCCTCAGCCCTTTTTTTTACTTTTTGAGACAGGGTCTCGCTAAGTTATGCAGACTGCCTCTGGTCTCGAACTTGCGATCCTCCTGCCTCCGCCTCCTGAGCCTCCTCCTGCCCCGCCTCCCTAGCTGCTGGGATTACAGGCATGCACCACCACGCCCTGGTTTTAAGCTTTTGTTTTCATGATTCCTCCTACATGCTAGGCAGATGCTCTACTACTGAACTACACCTCCCAACTCTTAAGATTTGTTTTTTTCTTCCTTTTGTAGTACTAGGGGATTGAACCCAGGGCCTTGAGCATGGTAAGCAAGTGCTCTACCACTGAGCTGCACCCCAGCCCCTTTTTTATTTTTTTATTTTGAGACAGGGTCTCACTAAGTTGCACAGGCTGCCTCTGGCCTCGAACTCATGATCCCTCTGCCTTAGCCTTCTGAGTCGCTGGAATTACAGGCATGCATCATGGCCTCTGGCTTCCTAAGCATTCTTCCCCCCCCCACCTTTTGTATGTATGTATGTATGTATGTATGTATGTATTGAGGTACTGAGGATTGAACCCAGGGCCTTGCACTTGAATGCTTTGCAAGTGCTACACCACTGAGCCGTAAGCCAGCCCATGTTTTTTACTGTTTTTTTCTTTTTTTTTTTTTACTTATTTTTGAGACAGGATTTCACTAAGTTAGGCACACTGTCTCTGGTCTGGAACTTGTGATCCTCTTGCCTCTGCTTTCTGAGCTGCTGGGATTACAGGGGCGCCACCATGCCCAGCCAGCATTCTTAAGTTTTGCATTAGGTTCTTTTTTCTTTCTTCCTTTCTTTTCCTTTCCTTTCCTCCCTTCCTCCCCTTTCCTCCCTTCCTCCCTCACTCCCCTCCCCTCCCCTCCTCTTCTCTCCCCTTCCCCCTCTCCCTTCCTCCCCAACTCCCCCCACACACCTACCTACCTCTCTTTCTTTCTTTCTTTCTTTCTTTCTTTCTTTCTTTCTTCTTTTTGGTTTTCTGAGACAGGGTCTCACTGTATAGCCTAGGCTGGCGTGAAGCTCACAGTGTAGACCAGGCTGGCCTCAAACTTGCACCGATCCTCCTGCCTCTGCCTCCCAGGTGCTGGGATTACAGCCATGCACCATCATGCCCGGCTGCATTAGATCTTTATACGGTGGACCTTAATCTCATGGCAGCAGAGAGGTGAGTCCATGCTTTTTCCATGTGAATAACTAAGCTGGCATTGTTTCTGAATACCCATTCTTTTCCCTTGACCTGCAATGGGAATATTATCATGGCCTTTTTTTCCCCTTCTTTCCAGTACTAAGAGGTTGAACCCGGGGCCTTGCACATCCCAGGCAAGCATTCCACCACTGAGCTGAACCTCCAGCCCCTTTTTTAATTCTCATTTTTAATTTTGAGATAGGATTATATTAAGTTGTGCAGGCTCCCTCTGGCTTCAAATTTGTAATCCTCATACTTCAGCCTCCAGAATTGCTGGGATTACAGGCATATGCCATGGCATCCAGCTATGTCATGTCTTAAGTTTCTAGGAATCTGACAGTCTGTTTTGAGGCTTCTATTCCTTTGGTCTGCCCATCTGTCTTTACATCAGCACCATGTAGTTTATTTTCCTGTAGCTTTATAGTTGTTGTTGTTAGGTGCCGTCGAGTCGTGTTTTACTCATAGCGACCCTTATAGGGTTTTCAATGGCTGATTGTTTCGGGATTGCCTTGGGAGTGGATTGCCACATCCTTCTCCCAATTTTGCGGTGCTGGGAATCGAACTCTGGACCTCAGAGACTGCAGAGCAGCACTCTACCAACTGAGCTAAATCCCATCCCCGTGGCTTTATAGAGTAAGTTTTAATACCTGGTAGAGTGTTTCTTCCCACCTTACTCTTCCAAATTATCTTTACTATTCTCGACCCTTTGAAATAGTATTAATATTTGTTTATTATGATTATTGTCATTGTTATGACAATAACAGAGTCTTGCTATGAAGCAGGTATGGCTGGAACTCACTGGGTAGCCCAGGCTGGCCTCGAACTCACATCAATCCTGCCTCAGCCTCCCTAGTGCTAGAATTTACAGGTGGGTGCTGCCACTCCCAGCTCTGAAATGGTGATTTGAAAAAACCGTTTTTCTTAATTCCTGACTAACGTGTGTTTATAACTAAACATTTTAAAAAGGTAAATTTGGAATGAAAAAGCACTGTACACAGCAGTCTCATTTCACTGCCAGGGTAGTTTAGGGTAAGTGTCTGGGTATAATTTCTGGCGGAGTTTACCGCGCTTGCGTGACTTCTCGCATTTAGCATACGCTGACCCTGTGCTCATCTTGTCAGGTGCTTTGCACTAATGTATTTTCATTCAGTAAGTGTTGAACTGGGGCTGAGATTGAGCTCAGTTGGTAGAGCGCTGCTCTGCAGTCTCTGAGGTCCTGAGTTGGATTCCCAGCACCGCAAAAATGGGAGAAGGACATGGCAATCCACTCCCAAGGCAATCCCGGAACAATCAGCCATTGAAAACCCTACAAGGGTCGCTATGAGTCGGACACGACTCGACCGCACCTGACAACAACAAGTGATGAAGCAGTCACCCTAGAGCGGGCACCTGGTTTCCTGACTTTCCTGCTCACTGTGATGGGATTCCTGTGAATGCATCTTTGTCCTAGAGTCTGTCCCGGCGCTTGCCACCCTCCTTCCTACTTCCTCTCCTTCCCAGCTCTGGCCACTTTAGCAACTCCACCTTCTGCTCCTGGAGCACTGCGCAGGGGCCAGGGATGAGCCCGAACTGGTCCCTGTCCTGCAAACCTCCCAGGCTCCCTCCCCCTCAGCTGTCCCTTGCCCACTGCCTCCAGAGCTGTACCTGGGTGTGGCCAGAGGTGTCTCTCCCCAAGTGGTCAACCTCTGACCCCTGAGGGCACGATCTTCAGAGGACCCTGATGTATTTTTGCTGGAAGAAGAAAAAGCAGCAAGCTCACAGCCGGAGCCCAGCAGGGCTTTTCTCCAGGCCCTGATTTCATACCCTTTCATCTCTGTCCTCTGTTTGGGAGCCTCTACAAATTTTCCATCTCTCGGGGCAGAGAACTGACCTGACCCATCTCCCTGTTGCTTTCCAAACCTCCATCTCAAAGCTGCAAAGGACGGCTGATCACCACATCGAGTGCTCGTTTCTTCCGTTTATTTTTGTAAAGGCTATATTTATTCACCATCCTATTCTTCCCACCCCACCCCCCAGTTCAGGGAACGGGACCCAGGGTTCCGTACATGCTAGGCAAGCTCTCTACCACTACACTACCCCTGAGGGCCCCCATGCAGTTTTCTAATCACAAAGGTAATGCATGCTGGTTAAAATTCCAGCCTGCAGTTTAGGTCTCTGCTTTCTGTTGGCCTCGGAGAGAGCCTCCCTGCAGGGCAGGGGGTGCTGGCCCAGGCTCAGAAGCATGGGGTTGCGTTGAGTATTTGGGTCTTGCTTTTGCAGTACAGGAAGAGCTACTTTGCTTTGCTTCAGAGGGCCTGTCCCATTCTGGTGGCTTTTTGCCCTCCTCCTGCGTGCCAGGCGCCACCTGTCTCTCTGGCAGGTGTCTGGGAGCCTCCTGGATGGCTTTCCTCCTCCTCTCTCCTTCCTGATCTCTCCCACACACTTCCCATTGATGCCCTGTGTTGAGGGGTGAGTAGGGAGCGTGTCAGGATGTCTGTTTTGTTCTCCACTTCCCACTCCCTGCCACCCCCAGGCTCTGCTCCCACCTGGCCCTGGGTGTGTGTTGGATACTGTCAGGCACCAAGGTATGGTGCGGGTGGGGTTGGTGGGAGGAGTTACAGCTCAGAAAGATGAAGTCATCCGCCTGGGGTCACTCTGCTAGTGAGTGACAGAGCCCAGCATGGCTCTGGCCTGTCCCTCTGCCTCAGAGTCCACCTCTCACTGCCGTGCTCTCACTGCTGTGCACGGCTCGCTTTCCAGCTGCCCCAAGTCCCACGATGGGTATGTGGGAAACCCCGTTTCTGTGATCATTGTGACAGTCTCAACCGCTCAGCAGGACATTTGTCACCATCCCATGTGAGGACAGGGAAACTGGGTGTCAGGGAGAGGTGTCCTGGCTCCTGGACTGCACTCTCCCTCCTCGACTGCAGCAGGCATAGGCAGGACAAGGGGTGTCTGCTGTGGCGGCGGCAGCCCTGGGTCCTGAGCCCAGGTGTCTGACTTGGGGATGGGCTGCAGCTGAGGGTGCAGAAGGAGACCAGAGTGGGCGCAGGTCTGGGGCCCCTGGTTCCAAGGTCCACTTTCTGTGAGGTTCTTAGCTCTCTGCCAGACAGGGAAACTGAGGCCCTGGGAGACATGGTGCGGGGGGGGGGGGGTTCTGCCCGCTGTAGGGGGCTGAGCTCAGAGAAGGGACGAGTGCATGGCTTGCGGACACTTCCTGAGAAGGGCTCCTTTGGTAATGTGGAGGAAGCCCCCGCTCCTAGCACCTGGCACTTCCCCTCCACACCCAGGTGCACCGGGGAAAGCCGGCAGGTGGGGGCGCTCATCAGAATGGCCACCTGGGAGGTGCAGCTAGTCTGGGCTCCACTGCTCATCCTGGTTTCAAGGCTGTCTCTGTCGCTGACGTGCAGTAACACTAGGTAAATGGTTTATCCCTCTGAGCCTCAGTTTCCTGTGGATAAATGGGCACCTAGAGTATTATTCAGCCTTAAAAAGAGGACAGTTCTGACATATGCTACAATGTGGGCAAAGCTTGAGGATTAAGGTTAAGGGCACCCTGCAGGCAGAGAAAGGTAGACCCTGTGATCCCAGCCCTAGATGTGCACAGGCCAGTGAAGCTTGCGAGAATAGAAAGGAGAGCGGTGGGCGAAAGGGACTTGGGGGGAGTTACTGTCCAGCAGACGGCTTTTGTTTCCTGAGCTGAATAGGTTACACAGGTGCACGTGGAGATGGTGGCCCTGCAGTGCCATGCACCTAAGGCCGCTGGGTGGGACGCTGAGTAGGGGAGGATTTAAGGGAGGCGTGGCTCTCCACAGAATAGACCAGTTGAGGGAAGTGCAGGCGCCCTGGTTTGTCGTGAGGGTTGTGTTGCTGGGCCCCAGTCTCACCTCTGTGTGGGGAGCTGCTCTAACTGTGGGCACTTAGTCATCTCTGGCACCAGCTTCCCGGGTGGGTCCCTGTACTAGGGCTCCCTCCCCCCAGCTCCAGCTGCTTCCCTGTGCAGGAAAGGGAGGGGCCCAGGCCTCATTCACCTGAAACTGCCGTGCCACCACACCCCAGGCCCACGCCCATCCTGGGCCCCACTCTCACTTTGTCTCCTTTCAGGTGCTCTCTAGGAGTGTCTCTGCATTTATTGAGCACCTACTGTCTGCTGTAAGCTCCTGCACTCTAGGAGTACCTGCCCTGGCCCAGGCAGGGAGGAGGTAGAGGGAAGCATGATTATACCAAACTAACCCCGACCCTAAGCCCTCCTCACTAGTTGCGGAGGCATTCCGTTCTGTAGACTTCCAGCAGCCCAGGAGATGTGTGAAGGACCTGGGGAACTTGCCCAGGGAGCCATGGGGCTTCCTAGCAGGAGCCACTTCAGAGGGGACTGGCAGGTGGCTTTGACCACCTGGCCGTCCCCTTTTGGAGGCCTGATCACAGGGTGGGCGCCCCTGGGGACTGAACCTCTGGTTGGCTCCTGCACTTTCTTTCCAGATCTCCCCCATAACCTCATCAAAGAGGGGCAGCCACTTGCTCAGAATCACATGGTAGAGGTGAAGAGGTACTGTGGGTGCAGTTGGTGGTGACCCCTCCAGACAGGACACCTTCCCCAGGGCAGGCCTAGGCACAGGTCAGGCCAGGCTACCCTGGACTCCAGTCCTGGTCCTTCTTAGCTCTGTGGACGACCCCAGGCCCTGCCTGTCAACCTCTGCATCCTCCACCCCCCTCAGCTTGCTCTAAGAAAGCCCCTAGGCAGGGGCCACCTCTTAGACACTTTTTTTTTTTTTTTTACAGTACTGGGGGTTGAACCCAGGGTCTTGCGCCTGCATGCTTTGCAAGTGCTGGACCACTGAGCTGCTCCCCCAGCCCATTTTTTCACTTTTTGAGACAGGGTCTCGCTAAGTTACGCAGACTGCCTCTGGTCTCGAACTTGCGATCCTCCTGCATCTGCCTCCCGAACCGCTGGGATTACAGATGTGTTCCACTGCGCCGGCTACCTTAGACACTTTTATTGCCCCCTCAGGAGCTAGTCTGTGGTTTGAGGTGGGGTGGGGAAGTCAGCTGACCCAAGTGGACTGGGCTGCTTCCTACCTTAGGAAGGTAGCCTTACCTCTCAAGCCCAGTTCCCTCACCTGCAGGAGGACTTTGAACACCTCCACCTTTGCTCTGAGCAGCAGGGTTGAGGC
Source organism: Pedetes capensis (assembly GCA_007922755.1). Classification (NCBI taxonomy): domain Eukaryota; kingdom Metazoa; phylum Chordata; class Mammalia; order Rodentia; family Pedetidae; genus Pedetes; species Pedetes capensis. The sequence continues at coordinate 50,245 of VMDO01001965.1, forward strand.
GGCTTCTCTGCAAGGAGCCTGGATGCGCTTCCTTAACAGACACGCCCCATCTCCCCAGGCAGAAAGGGAGGAAGTGTTGTAGCGTGGAGGCCACATCCTGCCTGGCCTGAAGGTGCCCTGCCCCCGAGCGGCTGGCTCCCCCATCCTGCCAGTCTCCTTCCGGGCTGTGGGGGCTCGCTGCTGCACACCCTCCGGCCGCCCGCGTCTCTACCCCTCCTCCCTCTGCTCTGCAGTCTTCAGCCACCCTGGAGGAGGCCTCAGGGAGCTAGGAAAGGAGCACCCACCCGGCTGTCTCAGCTGGAGGCCAGCTGTGTCATTCAGCCACCCCACCTGGCGTGCCCTTCTCTCCCAGGAGTGTGGGTGGTGTGTGGAGCCAGCTGGTCATTAGAGGGCCAGGGCCTTCCTGTGGGGTGGTGCTTGCCCTGGCCCGGGAGTCCATGCTTCACTAGGAGGGCTGACCCCGGGCAGCTGCCTGCCCAGGGCGTATAGTAGTGTCTGCTGGCCCCAAGATGACCTGAGCTCTTGCAACTCCTGAGGGCAGGGAGGCTGGACACCTGGGTCCGGTTTCTTTCAGCATCGTCCGTATCAAGTACCACTTGAGTGTGGGACCCTAGGCAAGAGGTGGGTCATCTGTTGGCTGGGAAACTACCCTTGTGGGAGGTGGGCAGTCTCCTCATTGCACAGACAGGAAGATTATGCACCATGAGGCTAGGGCTCCCTCTGACAGCCCGCGGATGCAACCTCTTGGTATTCCATTTAGAGGTTCAGGGAGTTCTTGTCCAGAATCCACCCACTGAATAATCAATTTGACCAGAAGGGCCTGGGAACGCTGCCGTGAAGCTGCAGCAGTGACCTGAAGCCCTGCATAGCAGCGAGGACCCAAGCTCATCCAGGAGGGACAGCCCTGCCCCTGGATAGCAGTGACACTGAGCAGGGGACTTCAACCTGTCTGAGCCTTTGTTTCCCACTATGTGTAAGGGGGCTGAAGAGCCCCTTCCTCAGGACATCAGAGGAATCCCGGCCTGCCTAGGAGGGGCCTGCCTAGGACGTGGCACATGACCAGGCCCTCAGCGTCACTGTGACCATCGCCAGCCACCTCCCTCCCATGGGGCCTGGGTCTGCTTTCCTCTGGGTTCCACTAGAGACTGGAGCTGGGAGCACTTGGCACTCACTGGGAGGACCTGTCATGAAGGTGTTCTTCCTACTATCTCAATCAGCACTATCGGTAATCAAAATAACGTGGCCCAGTCCCTGCCCCTGGGCACCCTGCTGCTCTCCCAAGAGAAGTAAATGCACCTTACACAGGTATTTAAAATTTAGTATGAAATCTAGATGCTGGGCTAGAAAATAGGGTGTAAAAGTAAAAGCACAGTTTACGTTTTTAAAAATGTACAGAAAAAAGCTGGGCACCGTGGCACATGCCTGTAATCCCAGCGGCTCGGGAGGTGGAGGCAGGAGGGTTCTAAGTTCGAGACCAGGGACAGTCTGCCTAATTTAGCGAGACCTTGTCTCAAAAAGTAAAAAAATGGGCTGGGGATGCAGCTCAGTGGCCCAGCACTTGTAAAGCATGCAAGCGTGAGGCCCCCAGTACCACAAAAAAAAAAGGGGGGGGGGGACAGAAAAGTCAGAAGAGTTACTACTCAGTAAAAAGGTAGCAGCGGGTCTGATTGGGGGCTGGGTTTATAGGGACTTTCTTTTTTTCTTTATCTGAGGCTCTTTTATATTCTTCCAAATGTCTTCCAGTAAACATCTAGGGAAAACCCTTTTCCCTGTCATTGCAGTTTTACAGACTGGGGAACCATCACCTTCTGTGGCAGGATGGTCCCAGATGCCAAGGATGGATTCCTGCCCCTCCCAACCCCATGTTTGTCTAGTTGTAGCCTTCAGTGGGGCACAGGTTGGATTTCCTGAATGCAGTTTATGACCCAGTGTTTCCCGAACTTGGCTAATCCTCAGAGTCACAGAAGTCACATGTTATAAACCAGATCCCCAGGCTCCTCCCGAGTCCATTCAGATTGGACTCTCTGGAGGAGAATGTGCTGTGGTCACTGTTTCCCGCTCCCTTGTATCACACCACCAAGATCGTGTCGCAGCAAGACCCACGTGTTTCATCCAGTTTCATTCTCCTACCCTCCCTCCTCTAGGAGACCCCGCTAGACCTGCTGAGTGTGACAATCCCCTCTTACCCGAGTGCCCCCACAGCCCTATCCAGACATACTGCGTGCACACATGTAGAGTTTTTTAATGTCACTGTTTGCATCGCAGAAGTGAGTTCCCAGTAAACCCCTCTGCTTTCCTCACACTGCACATTCCTTCAGGTCACTGCTGCAGCTTCACGGCAGCGTTCCCAGGCCCCTCTGGTCAATCTGATTATTCAGTGGGTGGACTCTGGGCAAGAACTCCCAGCAGCTCTAAATGGAATACCAAGAGGTTGCATCAGTGGGCTGTCTGAGTGAGCCCTAGCCTCAAGGTGCATAACCTTCCTGTCTGTGCAATGAGGAGACTGCCCACCTCCCACAAGGGTGGTTTCCCAGCCAACAGATGACCGCATGGTTTCTGCAGAAGGACTTCTTGGTGGCTACCCATGGGGTGGCCAGGCTGTGACTCCTAGATAGATACACAGTGGGATTTTGGGCAGTGGTGGGGTTTTCATTATCTTCTTCCCCTGATCCCCGGGTCCCAGGAATGCCAGGCATCTGTGTGGTAACCCCCTTTCACGGGTCCCTTTCAGGTTGAACCATGATTCCGGTGACCGAGCTCCGCTACTTTGCGGACACACAGCCAGCATACCGGATCCTGAAGCCATGGTGGGATGTGTTCACTGACTACATCTCCATCGTCATGCTGATGATTGCCGTGTTCGGGGGGACGCTGCAGGTCACCCAGGACAAGATGATCTGCCTGCCGTGTAAATGGGTCACCAAGGACTCCTGCAACGACTCGTTTCGGGGCTGGGCGGCCCCCAGCCCAGAGCCCACCTACCCCAACTCCACCATCCTGCCGACCCCTGACGTAGGCCCCACGGGCATCAAGTACGACCTGGACCGCCACCAGTATAACTACGTGGACGCCGTGTGCTACGAGAACCGCCTGCACTGGTTCGCCAAGTACTTCCCCTACCTTGTGCTCCTGCACACCCTCATCTTCCTGGCCTGCAGCAACTTCTGGTTCAAGTTCCCTCGCACCAGTTCCAAGCTGGAGCACTTCGTGTCCATCCTGCTCAAGTGCTTTGACTCGCCGTGGACCACCAGGGCCCTGTCGGAGACGGTGGTGGAGGAGAGCGACCCCAAGCCGGCCTTCAGCAAGATGAACGGCTCCATGGACAAGAAGTCGTCCACGGTCAGCGAGGACGTGGAGGCCACAGTGCCCATGCTGCAGCGCACCAAGTCCCGGATCGAGCAGGGCATCGTGGACCGCTCCGAGACGGGCGTGCTGGACAAGAAGGAAGGCGAGCAGGCCAAAGCGCTGTTTGAGAAGGTGAAGAAGTTCCGGACCCACGTGGAGGAGGGGGACATCGTGTACCGCCTGTACATGCGGCAGACCATCATCAAAGTGATCAAGTTCGTCCTCATCATCTGTTACACCGTCTACTACGTGCACAACATCAAGTTCGACGTGGACTGCACCGTGGACATCGAGAGCCTGACGGGCTACCGCACCTACCGCTGCGCCCACCCGCTGGCCACGCTCTTCAAGATCCTGGCGTCCTTCTACATCAGCCTGGTCATCTTCTATGGCCTCATCTGCATGTACACGCTGTGGTGGATGTTGCGCCGCTCCCTCAAGAAGTACTCGTTCGAGTCGATCCGCGAGGAGAGCAGCTACAGCGACATCCCCGACGTGAAGAACGACTTCGCCTTCATGCTGCACCTCATCGACCAGTACGACCCGCTCTACTCGAAGCGCTTCGCCGTCTTCCTGTCGGAGGTGAGCGAGAACAAGCTGCGGCAGCTGAACCTTAACAACGAGTGGACGCTGGACAAGCTGCGGCAGCGGCTCACCAAAAACGCGCAGGACAAGCTGGAGCTGCACCTGTTCATGCTCAGCGGCATCCCGGACACCGTGTTCGACCTGGTCGAGCTGGAGGTCCTGAAGCTGGAGCTGATCCCCGACGTGACCATCCCGCCCAGCATCGCGCAGCTCACGGGCCTCAAGGAGCTGTGGCTGTACCACACGGCGGCCAAGATCGAGGCCCCGGCGCTGGCCTTCCTGCGTGAGAACCTGCGGGCCCTGCACATCAAGTTCACCGACATCAAGGAGATCCCGCTGTGGATCTACAGCCTGAAGACGCTGGAGGAGCTCCACCTGACGGGCAACCTGAGCGCCGAGAACAACCGCTACATCGTCATCGACGGCCTGCGCGAGCTCAAGCGCCTCAAGGTGCTGCGGCTCAAGAGCAACCTGAGCAAGCTGCCGCAGGTGGTCACGGACGTGGGCGTGCACCTGCAGAAGCTGTCCATCAACAACGAGGGCACCAAGCTCATCGTCCTCAACAGCCTCAAGAAGATGGTGAACCTGACCGAGCTGGAGCTGATCCGCTGTGACCTGGAGCGCATCCCCCACTCCATCTTCAGCCTCCACAACCTGCAGGAGATTGACCTCAAGGACAACAACCTCAAGACCATCGAGGAGATCATCAGCTTCCAGCACCTGCACCGCCTCACCTGCCTTAAGCTGTGGTACAACCACATCGCCTACATCCCCATCCAGATCGGCAACCTCACCAACCTCGAGCGCCTCTACCTGAACCGCAACAAGATCGAGAAGATCCCCACCCAGCTCTTCTACTGCCGCAAGCTGCGCTACCTGGACCTCAGCCACAACAACCTGACCTTCCTCCCCGCCGACATTGGCCTCCTGCAGAACCTCCAGAACCTGGCCGTCACAGCCAATCGGGTGAGTGGCCTGCTCATGGCACAGGGTGTGGGCTGGCGTGGCTCCTAGCCGGGGCTCAGGAGTCCAGTGTCTTGGGACAGTTGACGCTCCTGGTTTGGGGTCCTCATCTCTGGTTTCTAGACTGGCCCTGCTTACACACACGCACACACACACACACACCCGTGGGTACTTGTTCACGATTCAGGCTCCCAAGGCAGGCATGGTGGCTCGTGTCTATAATCCCAGCACTTGGGAGGCTGAGGCAGGAAGATCAAGAGCCCAAGGCCAGCTTGGCTACAAAGCAAGACACTGTCTCAAAAACACAAGATGAGCTAGGCGTGGTGGCGCACACCTGTAATCCCAGTAGCTTGGGAGGCAGAGGCAGGAGGATCGCAAGTTCAAGATCAGAGGCAGTCTGTGTAACTTAACGAGACCCTGTCTCAAAAAGTAAAAAATCGGCTGGGGGTGCAGCTCAGTGATCCGGCACTCGCAGAGCATGCAGGCACAAGGCCCTGGGTTCAACCCTCAGTACTGCAAAGAAAAAACAAAAACAAAACACACAAGATGACAACAAAGATTGAGACTCGCAGGCCCCGTCCCAGGGCTGCCAGATCAGAATCTTGGGTTGGGAGACTGCGTTTGTCTCAGAATGTGACAGTGTTCTCTTGCTGGGAAAGCTGGTCTGTCCAGGCAGGGCCTGTCCCCAAGGTGACCGTGAACTTGGTTCCTGCTAGGCAGGAAGTGTAAGACCTTTGGCTCATTCTCAGGGATGGGTTGTGGGAAGCAGGACTTAGCCTGGAGCTTGTGGTGTCTTCCTCAGCTTGTCCCGAATCACCCGAGTAGCCAAGGGGCCAGTCTGGTCCCCAGGGGCAGGCTCTGTGTGAGTGGCCCGTGCTGGCTAAGGTGAAGCCGGATGGACTGCCGCTCCCAGCATTACTCACACCCCTTGCCCCTTGGCCCCGGGGCAATGAGGGGCGCAGTTGGGCTTAGATGGGGCTGACTTGTCACCACCTGCCTTTCAGAGAGGAAATTGTGCAAACCACTGGAGGCCAGCAGTGTGGGAGGTGACGCCCTCGAAACCAGTGGTGGCCCCCACGTGCCAGTACCTTGCCTGGTTGAGAGAGTCCCCACCCAGGGTCCCATGGCGGAGGCAGGCAGGCTGGGGTTGGGGGCAGGGTTCTCGTGTGGTTTTGTGGCATGGGCCCCACAGTGGAAACCAAGCACCCCCTGCCCAGCTGTCCTGGGGGCGTGCAGGGCTTCCTGGGCCTTTGGGGCGGAGAGTCTGACAGGGAAGTGAGTGCGGGTGGAAGCCTGAGGCTAGGGATCTGGAGGTGGAGGGAGGGCCGCTCAGCCCCACCTCTGTGCCTCTAGCACAGCAGTGGCCCTAAGGCAGCACCTACTGTCGCCCAGGCACTCTGTACCAGGTGTGACACTCCTGTCCTCCCACCAGGAGCTCTCTCCAGCTCTCTCCTCAGACATGGAGGCCTGTGCCCCCCCCCCCTCCAATAGGCCCTGTCTGCTCCTCTCTGGCTCTCGAGCAGGAGACGTCTTCGCCAGCATCCCTCAGACGGAAGGGTCCTGGCCCCCAGGTCGATGTCAGCTTAGAAGGCTTGCTTTTCTGTCCCCAGGCCCCCCTTACTGCAGACCAGCCTGCCACGGCTGTGTCAGGAGGGTTATGACAGGGCCCGTCTGTCTCGCCGCAGTTGCGGCTCGTGCATGTGCTTGCAAGTGTGCAAGGACAAGGGTCCGGTCTCAGGTTGTTTCATAGCAGTGGGGTTTGCAAGGCCCCTGAACAGAGTGGTGGGAGTCCTGTAGGGAAAAGCTCTGGACAGATCAAGTCCCTTCTTTAATGTGAGGAGGGGACGCTGAGTGACACCCTGTGGCACTGGGTTGGAGCCTGGTTACCACTGGAGTTAGTCAGACTCTCATCCCACATCTTGAAGCGCCTACTCTGCCCTGGGGGCTGGGCTGGGCTGGGCTGGGCTCTCCTCTGGGGTGCAGAGGTTGCCGGCTGGCCTCTGGCCTGGCCCCGTCCTGTCCCCCACCCCGAGGTCCTCATACCAGCCTTGCCTGTTGGACTCATGCCTGTGGGCTGAGGTCACCCCTCAGGAAAGGAGCTGTCCCAGAGGAAGGAGACCCTCTGCCACGGTGTTTAGCACACTGCTTAATCACATCCTGTCCCCACCCGCTAGAGCACCAGAGCCCTTTATAGGGAAAAAAGTTCGCCCGGGCCAATCACAGGGAGGCAGGCCTTCCTTGTAGGCCAAGACTGGGGCCACTTTCTCTCCCACCCTGCCTGGCTCCTTGGGAGCCACCTTAGACTGTGGTGGGCAGGGAGGTGTGGGCGTGGCCTGGCTCCAGGCCTTGGGTGCTGTGGGGCGGAGCACTGGGGACCATACAGGGAGCACTCAGCACAGCAGGAACTCCGTCTGGCACACGCAGTGCCTCCAGGAGGAAGGGGCACAGCACCTGCCCCTTCCAGACCAGGAGGCAGTGGCCCGGTGAAGAGGGAGAGGCGGAGTCCTTGGGTTTGGTCGTCTTGGGAGACGCGGTGAGAGGAGCCGCCCCTGAGGTCAGAGGCAGGGCTGTGCTCAGGGCTGCTAGAAGGCTCCTTCTTCCACCTCCGCTTCCCCGTCCCTCTGTCTGTCTCTGTCTCTGCCAGCCCCTAAGCAATGGCTGCAAGGCCCTTGGCTCTTGCTCAGTGCCTGACAAACAACAGCGTTCCAGAGTTCTTGTTTATCTCGGGGCTGAGGGCTGAGCTGACTCACCATGTAGCAAGGCTACTTTGGTTTTGTTTTATTTTGTTCTGGAGATCAAACCCGAGGCCTCACACATGCGAGGCATGTGCTCCACCACAGGCGTGTACCCCCCGCCCTTAGAAAACTAACTCGTGCTCCTGCCAGGGGGTGAATGTGAAAGGCAGGGTGAGCAGGGAGGGGGCGGCCTGAACCGGCTGAGGTTGCTAGGGACGTAGATGCATTTGGGAGAAACTTTGGAGGCAGAGTCCACTGGCCATGGGAGTTACAGGGCAGGGAGTCCAGGTGACTCCAGGTTCCTCCGTCAGCCATCTAGTAGATAGAGGGTCGTTGAGACAGGACACTGGAGGAGACCTAGGCCTTCAGAGAGGAGAGCGTGGAAATTGTGCTGGGGGTCTGGGGCCGCTGGGCCATCCAGGGGCTTACAGTGAATCGGCCTGAAGCCGGAGGAGTCATCCTCTCCGGGCTCAGGGGTAAAGAGGGGTCCTGGAAAGGAGAGAAGGGAAAGGGTAGGGGGTCTGTCTTGAACTCTTAGGATAGAAGAGGAAGGCCAGGCCAGAGCACGTGGCTTTTGGTACACAAGGAACCGGTGGGAGGAGAGCAGGTGCAGGTCCAGCTGGTGACAGGCCAGTCAAGGGCGGACAGAGAACAGAAGCTGGACTGTGGGGGGCTAGGAGACAGCATCTTTCCAGATGGTTGGTCAGGAAGGTCGCAGAGCCGTGGACCAGTGGCGCAGCCCTGAGGCTCCTGGGAGGATCAACTTTGTCAAAGGCCAGGTGGACTTGAGTCTCTTTCTGCACTCATAGGGGAGCTGCTGGGTCCCCGAGGAGGCCTGGGAGATGGAACTAGGGGTGGTGGAAAATGAGTTTTATTTATTTTTTGGTGGTACTGGGGGTTAAACCCAATGCCTCATGCTTGCATACTTTGCAAGTGCTGTACCACTGAGCTGCACTCCCGACCCATTTTTTCACTTTTTAAGACAGGGTCTCTGTAAGTTACACAGACTGCCTCTGGTCTCAAACTTGGGATCCTCCTGCCTCCGCTTCCCAAGCTGCTGAGATTACAGGCGTGCGCCACCGTGCCAGGCTTGGAAAATGATTTTAAGCCTTCTGTGGACCAGGGTTCCTTGGAGAGGGAAGGACAGGCCCAAAGGACACACGTGGCCATGGAAGGGAGCCAAGCTACTAAAAGTGCCGCCTCTTTTCTCTCTGGCCTAGGGAGAGCTCAGTGGTGGAGGCAGGAGAGGGACTCTCAGGGAGGGATCTCTAGAGCCAGGCTGCATGTGGACCCCAGTTTTGGCGCACACTGACCAGAGCCTTTGCCACTTTCCCTGCCCACTGTCTGTGCCATTGGAGGAGGTCATTGGGGGTGTGAGTGGGGCCATTCTGGAAAGGCCCTGGCCCCTGGGTCCTGTGGAGCTAATTTCCATCTATCCCCTGGCCTTTGTGACCTTGAATCTACCCTTCCGCAGTCCTGATGCCTGGGCACAGCAGGGGCAGTTTTGGACACCCAGGTCAGGAGTCTCCTTGAAGACATGCACAGTGTCCCTCATGGCACAGCCCTGGCCTGGCCATGGCCATACTTAGTTCCCTATAGGGAGGCCAAGTTGCTCCCTGGGAACCAGAACAGTCCTCCAGAAATGAGCCTATGAGGTAGACGGCCAAGGCTGCAAAAAGGTCCTCTGCCAAGAGTGTTTGAGCTGAGAGGCATTTCTCGTCCAACCCTCTCATTTTCCAAACGGGGAAACTGAGGCCCAGGGAGAGAAAGGGGCTTCCCAGGGTCCCACTGTACCTGGCAGAGTGGGAATCTGGGGCAGGGCGTGAGTGGGAAGAAGCAAGGCTCACATCTTCCCGTGACTCTCTCTGGCCGTGCAACCTCGGACAGGTTGTTTCACCCCTGTGGGCCTCAGTCCCCTCAGGAGAGCGGGGACAGCGATCGAGCGCCCTCAGGGTGGCCATCGTGCAGCCGCAGCATTGCCCCCACTTGGGCCCCACTCCTAAGGGGCCCCTGCTCCTGCGCCTCCCCCTGAAGGAGGTGGATTCAGGACAGACAGGCTCAGTGAGGACCCCTGTCCCGAGCTGATGATGCACAGAAGGGCGGAGGGGAGGCTGCCACGGAGGGGGTCTTCCTGAGTGCCAGGACACAGGGCGTGGCCCCCGTCTGGCCCTGCCGTTTGCCCCCCACTCCATCGGTGTGGACAGACAGCAGAGCGTGGGCTGTCCAACTGGAGTCAAGTCTTGGCACCTCGCTGGGCCTGCCGAACCTCTGGGCGAGTTAACCTCTTCCGGCCTCCGTCACCCATCTGTGAAGTGGGAGGAGCGTCCCCAGAGCACTCACAGATGGCTTTGCGGGCCAAGTGAGTTAACAGCCTCAGTGCTCCAGGGAGCCTGCCCCGTGATAAGCGGCACGTGGTGTGGCCTGTTATTCCCATTTGGCCAAGGCAGGCAGAGGCTCCAAATGGCCAATACTGGGTTCTCTGCACCATTCTTACCCCGTGACTTGACAGATGAGGAAACCGCGGCCCCAGAAGGAGATGAGGTGCACTGGAATTCCTGCCTCTGCAGTGAGCTTTCCCCAGGGCTCTACGAGTTAAGAGGGTGGGAATTTTCAGCATGCTACTCTGCTTTCAGAAATTGTTCTGGAGCCGGGCGCAGTGGTGCACACCTGTAATCCCAGTGGCTTGGGAGGCGGAGGCAGGAGGATCGCAAGTTCAAGACCAGGGGCAGTCTGCGTAACTTAGCGAGACCCAAAAAAGTAAAAAAAAAAAAAAAAATGGGCTGTCTCAAAAAAGAAAAAAAATAGGCTGGGGGCGCAGCTCAGTGGTCCAGCACTTGCAAAGCATGCAGGTGCGAGGCCCTGGGTTCAACCCCCAGTACCGCAAAAAAAAAAAAAAAAAAAGAGAAACTGAAAAAAAAAATTGTTCTGAAGCCAGGCAAGACCAGGAACCTGGCCCATGGTGAGCCTTGGGATGTGGAGGTGGGAGGAGTGCATGGTAGCTGCTAGTGTGATCTGTCTCTAAGAGTGCCAGGTGCAGGGAACCTCAGAGACCAGGTAGACTCACGCTGCCCTCTCAGAGTCCGGGGGTGACACAGTCCGGGGGTGACAGATGGAAGGATTAGTGCTGTGAGGGGGACGTGAATGCCCTGGGATTCAGCAAGTCAGGAAGGCTTCCTGGAAGAAGTGACTGAAGAGACGAGATCTAATGTGCAGGTGGCTGTTGGCTAGACTTTGGGCTAGGTCCTGCCAGTGCCAGGCTCCTGAAGAGCTGAAGTAGGGCCCAGAGAAGGTATGGGAGGGAAGGGCAGCCCAGTAGCCCGTCACAGCCGCCTGCGGCTCACGGTGGCCCGTCACAGCCGCCTGCGGCTCACGCTGGCCCTCTGCTCCTCTTGCAGATCGAGACCCTCCCTCCGGAGCTCTTCCAGTGCCGCAAGCTGCGGGCCCTGCACCTGGGCAACAACGTGCTGCAGTCACTGCCCTCGCGCGTCGGCGAGCTGACCAACCTGACGCAGATGGAGCTGCGTGGCAACCGGCTCGAGTGCCTGCCCGTGGAGCTGGGCGAGTGCCCGCTGCTGAAGCGCAGCGGCCTGGTGGTGGAGGAGGACCTCTTCAACACGCTGCCGCCCGAAGTGAAGGAGCGGCTCTGGAGGGCCGACAAGGAGCAGGCCTGAGCGCGGCCCAGCGGCAGCCAGCAACAGGAGCCCAGCGTGGCCCCAGCCCCGCCCCTGGCCTCCTGGACAGCCAGGCAGAGCAGGGCCCGGGTGAGCTGGGCCGGGGTGAGAGGGCAGTGTCTGAGGGGCTGGCCCCTTTCTCCCTCTGAGACTCATCCCCCGGGGCAGGTGCCTGCTGGAGAGACTAGAGAGCCAGCAAGTCTCAGAGCGCAGTGTTCGGACAATCAGGGCCTCCACCCCGGAGGCCAGATCTGCCTCAGAGGCCAGAGGTCCAGGGACGGCGACTTGGCTCTGGGTATTTATTGTTCTCCACCTCCCGTCTCCTCCCCCCAGATAACTTAGACATTCCCAAGGAAGTTCAGCTCCAGGGAGGTATTTAAGGAACGTGGGCAGTGCTCCCCCCTTGGGCGATGCCGACGGGACTGACTGGCCACCCAGACTTGGGCAGAGTGGGCTAGGGCAAGCCAGCCACAGGACAGTCACCACCACAGCAGCCCCAGGCTGGGCTCTGGCAGCAGAGCTGAGGGAGAGCAGGCCGCGACGCGCAAACGCCGGGCCTGCGGCCTGCCCTGTCAGTTTTTGTGGCAGTTTTAGATTTTTTTTTAAAGTCAAAAAAGTTTTTGGTTTACTTTGTTTTTTAAGCTTCCAGAATTGATGGTTTGGGTATTAAAGGAAAAAAAAAAAAAAAAAGACACTACAGGCCAGTGCGTTGGAGTCTCAGGGCGGGGCAGTAGGTTCCCTTGAGCAAGGCGGCAAGACACCGAACTGCCCTTCCTTCCCTGGGGTGCGGGGTGCAGATGTCTTCCGAATCTGGTGTGACCGCGGTCCAGGCGTTAGTTCTGTTTGTTCCTCTCCCCTGCTAGGGCAAGGATTTTATTTTTCTACTTTGGGTTTTTTTTTTTTTTTTTTTTTTTTTTTTCCATTTTCTTTTTTGGTGTTTTGTTTTCTTTCTCCTCCATGGGTCTTGGCAGGCGCCCGTTTCTGTGGCTGTCGGCCAGAGGGAATGTTCTGGAACTGCCAAGAAGGGAGGAGCCTCGGGTTGGCTAATCCGCAGATGAACGGTGCTCCATCCTCCCTTCCCCTCGTCGCACCCGCCCCCGTCCCTCCGCACAGTGTTACGGAGCCAAGAGGAGCCACTTCGCCTGGACCCGGTTTCCCCACCTCATGTGTCATGGGTTTGCTCCGTGCTGCCACCCGCCTCCGCCGCTTGTGTTTGGCCCTGTCACCACCTGTCCCTCGTGAAGAGCAGGCGTTTGGAGGCGGGCTGGGTGTGGGGAGATCACCAGCGGAGGGCAGGCTCCCGGGTTTTGGTTCCAAGGCTGTTTGCCCCCCGAGCGCGTGGTTTGCACATAGTACAGTGAGCGCCTGGTGGCAGGAAGCCACCCCGCTTTAGATTAATCACTCGGGTCCCCGCTTTAGAAGGGTCCCCGCCTTAGATCAATCACGTGGACACTAAGGCACGTCTCAGCGTCTCCTGTCTCACCGGTTATGTCCGTCCGTCTGTCCATTTGTGTTTCCTGCGTCGTGGCATTGGATGTAATCCTCAGAAATAATGCACACTAGCCTCTGACAACCACGAAGCAGTCCGTTACACGTCGGTCTGAACTTGTAGACTCAGTTCAAATATCAAATAAATCTGTAACACAAAGTAACCACTGGAGGTCTCCGTATCACGTGGTGGTGTGGCGGGAGACCCTTCCTTCACTCCGCTAAAGCCTGCTTGGCCCCGTTGGCAAGTGTGTTGAGGCACCTACAGAGCGAACCTGGAGCTCCTTTGGGGCAGTCGCTGGAAGTTGAAAGCTGGACAGAGCACGAGTTCTGTGCCAGGCACGGGCCCTGGCCAGGGACCCTACAGCCAGCACATTCTCTGCTGACCCAGTTGCCTGCAGTTGGGGGCCTCACGAGCTCCCATGGGAGCCAGTAGACAGGGGTCCTTCTCCCAGCTCAGCCATCCCGTATGTGAAGCTGAGCAGATCCCTTCCCCGTATCCCCGCCGTATCCCCGTCTATGCGATGAGCACTTCCCCTGTGCTCTGAGGTCCCTTGTGATTCCAGCAGCAAGTCCCCAGGGTTCTGCAGAGGTGGGGCTGGGAGTCACTATGGGGAAGCTCCACCTGAATCCCAACCCCTTTGGGGGTCTGCGGAAGATACTGGGGTCAAGGGCAAAGGCTCAGAGAAGTGGACAGAGCTGCCCTCAGATTGCAGTTCTTCATAGGTGAAACTTCAGTTCCCTCACTTGTGAAGTCAGACTGGTAATGGCCATGGCAGGACTGTCCTGAGGAGTGATGAGGATGATGCATCATCTTAGTCTGCTCTCTGTTGCCATAAGAAATGCCTAAGAAGCCGGGTGCGGTGGCACACGCCCGTAATCCCAGCAAGTCAGGAGACAGACGCAGGAGGATCGCAAGTTCAAGACCAGAGGCAGTCTGCATAATTTAGCAAGACCCTGTCTCAGAAAGTAAAAAGATGGGCTGAGGGTGCAGCTCAGTGGTCCAGCACTTGCAGAGCATGCAAGCACAGGGCCGTGGGTTCAACCCCCAGTACTGCAAAAAAAGAAAAGGAAAAAAAAAAAAAACACCTAAGACTGGGTCTCTCAGTGCTGGAGTGGAACCCGGGCCCTTGAACATGGTAGGCAACTGCTCCACCACTGAGCTACCCCACCCACCTTGGGTAACTTGTAAAGGAGTGCTTGCTTAGGCTCATCGCTCCAGAGGCTGGGAAGTCTAAGATCTGGAAGCAGCTGGCAGAAGGCCTTGTGCTGCTTCCTAACATGACAGAAGGGGAGAGGCAGCTGTAAGTGGAGGGGGCTGCAGTAGCCAGCCCGTTCTGCATCCCCTTCTCATGAGAAAGGCATTCATCCCATGAGGGCGGCCCCACACACCTCCCACTGGCCCCCAGCTCCCCATGCTGCCACGTTAAGGAACGAAGCTTCCAACAGATTGGCTTTGCAGCACACACTCAAGCCGTAGCATGTAAATAGAGGCTTAGCAGAGTTCCAGGCACCTAGTACCCAGTAGCCTGCAGCTGTAGCCCTGTGGCATCCAATCCCGTCAGATCTCGGAAGCTAAGCAGGGTCAGGCCTGGTTAGTACCTGGATGGGAGACCACCTGGGAACACCAGAAGCTGTAGGCTTGGGAGAAGGACCTGGCAACCCCCTCCCAAAGTCAATCTGCCATTGAAAACCTGATGAACAGCAGAGAAGCACTGACAATAGTGTTTCCCCTGTTGTACAGAGGGTCACTATGAGTCGGATACCGACTCGACGGCACCTAACAACAAGTACCCAGTAAGGGCTGGGATTTAGCTCAGTTGGTAGAGTGCTGTGCTGCAGTCTCTGAGGTCCCGAGTTCAATTCCCAGCACCGCAAAAATGGGAGAAGGGCCTGGCAATCCACTCCCAAGGCAATCCCGAAACAGCCATTGAAAACCCCATGAGGGTCTCTATGAGTCGTATACCGACTCTACGGCACCTAACAACAACAACAACAGTACCCAATAAACAGTCTTATATCTTCCTCCTGGACCAAGGAGCCTTGCTCCTGGCCAGCATGGGGCCCCTGCAGCAGAAGTCTTTGAGACAGGAAGAGAGCCCATTGTGTCTGAGCGGCCTAGTGAGGAGGCCTGCATTGCTCAGGCACCTCCCCCGGAACAGGCCAATGCCGTCACCCTTTCCTCCACTAAGTCTGACCCTTCAGGCCTGAGCCAAGACTCCCCCCATCTCCCACTGCTGTCGTGGATTAGTGGCAGGGAGGCTGAGCAGCTGGGCTGGGACCCTCTGGAAGACCCCCTTATGTGCCTGCATGGTGGAGGTCTCCCCCTCCTGTCTAGTCTGGTACCCACCCCACCAACTGCCACACCCCAGCCCCACTGCCGCCCCAACTGGGCCTTCAGGCCGTACAGCCAGTGCCCCTGGGCTGGACAGCTCGATCTGGAAGTGGTTAGCTTCTGGAAAAAACAATGATGTGGAAACGCCTCCCACCCTCTTCCCAAAACTGGCAGAATGAACAAGGGGGGGCGGGGCGGGGCCACTCTTTCCCTTCCCCCTACCTACCCAGGACTGGCCACTCTGCCTAAAACCACAGTGGCGTGGTGGTCTTTTCTGTGGTTACCATAGCAATTTGGAAAACTAGAGAAGGCTCAAAAAACTAAAAAAAAAAACCCTTTGCATTCCACCCTGGAGGGCCCCTGCTAGCCATGGGTGCATGGCTGGGAGGTACTTTGTAGGTGCCAGGCCCCGGGCCAAGCTCTTGGTCAGCAACAAGGCCTTCCTCTTATTTACAGCTCACGGGGCCCTTGGATTACCCCTAAATTGCAGAGGTCGAAGGCTGGGACTCCAAGCCAGCCCACCCCACCGAGCCTCAGCCACCAGCCTTTGATGGGGTCCCCTAGGCAGTCGCTGGCTCAGCATGAGGGGGCCTCACTGTGCTCTTGGCATTCAGTGGGTGTCTGTTTTTGCTGGGTGGTTGCATCAGAAGGGGCTAGGACAGCTAGGGACATGTCCTGCTGTGACCCTCTTGGTTCTGTCTCCCCCACCCCCATGGTTACCCCAGTGGCCTCAGCCCTCCCCCGGCCCTCCGGGAGCCTGGACAAAGCAGAAGCTCCCAGTGCAGTGGCCCAGAAAACTGGACTTGACCGGGGACCAAGGCTCCAGAGGGCTGAGCAGCGTCCCCTCGCTCATTCCTGAGACACTCTGTCCCTTGGCCATTTAACATGTCATTTCTGGGAAGGCTGGGGCC
>VMDO01001965.1:66377-183873 GCA_007922755.1 Pedetes capensis
CTGGGGGTTGAACCCAGGGCCTCGCACTTGCATTCTCGGCAAGTGCTGGACCACTGAGCTGCACCCCCAGCCCATTTGTTTTTTTACTTTTTTGAGACAGGGTCTCGCTAAGTTACACAGACTGCCTCTGGTCTCGAACTTGCGATCCTCCTGCCTCTGCTTCCCAAGCTGCTGAGATTACCGCACCCAGCTTCCCCTTCCTCTTTGAAAGGCCTTATGTCCACCTTCCCTCAGCTCCCCTCCATCGTCCTCCCAGGACCTGGAGGGCCCCAGACAGTTCTCCTCTCCCAGGACCTCCTCCTTTGTGATGCCAAGCCGCTCAGGGCCAGATGTTGGCAGCCATGGCCTTGGGGAGCGCTAATCCTCGCTTTCCCCACCTGAGGATCAGGGAGGCTCAGGCATGCAGTAGAGTCACAACTAGTGATGGCACACGCACTGTGACCCAGATAGCTTCCTGTAGTCCATGGTCTACTCGACACTCCCGGAACACAATTTCTGGGCACCTGGTGAGCCACCAACCAGGAGTGGCTTCTGGAAAGAAACCCAGAGGGAGCTGCTAAGCACCCCGACGGAGACAGGAGAGGGCTAATCCTGGATTGTGGGCAGGGCTGGGGCTAGGATGTAGGTCCAGGCTCTCATCCAGGGGCAGCAGCGAGGCGGGAGACAGGGTGGGGGGCACAGGCTGGTCTGTGTGTGAGGGAGGGCTGAGCGGTGGCATTGAGCGTTGTCCAGGCAGGGAAGGGTTAAGTCCTCTAGGGCCTTCCCTGCTCTGGTCACTTGCCTTTCCTGAACTTTCTCCTCTCCAGCCTGGATGCGGCACTCAGAGCCACTGTGCCCTGCCGTGTCCCCATGGCCTGCCTGAGCCCCTCACAGCTCCAGAAGGTATGGGCCTGCAGGGCAGGGCTGAGAGGGTTGAGTGAGGGGGGGCCATGGACCTCTAGTAGCCCCTGAACTTGATCTACCCCTGCCATGTGCAAGGAGGACACTGAAGGCCTGAGGGGTGGCTTCCCAGGCCCAAGCCCTGACTGACTTCTGCATACACAGCCTGAGGTGTCCAGGTCACAGGACTGGGGTATATGGGGTGTATGGGGTGTATGGGGGGCCAGGGAAGGGGCCTAAAACCAGAATAAAGCATTCCAATCAGCCAGTCCAGTTGGCCCTGGGGAGTGGGGCGGAGTGAGGTGGGGGGCCGAGAGGAGGTGGCTCTTCCAGGCCTCCCCTTAGTCCAAAAATAAAAAGGTCACGTAATGAGAGCCACGCAGGCTTTCAATTCCTACACGAAGCGTGTGGTGTTTTGGTATACGGACCGGGAATCCTGGTCTCAAAGTCCGTCCTGGGGCTGGGGGTAGGGCTCAGTGGCAGAGCTCAGGCCCAGCGCCTTGGGTTTAGTTCCTAACATGGGGGGTGAGGGAAGGAGGGAGGGAGGAAGAGGGGGAAGGAAAGAAAGAGAAAAATGGGAGGGAGGGAAGGAAAGCAAAAGAAAGATGGGCGGGAAGGAAGGAAGGAAGGAAGGAAGAAAAGGAAGGAAGAAAGAGAAGGAAGGAAAGAAGAAAGGAAGGAAGGGAAGGAAGGGAAGGAAGGAAGGAAGGAAGGAAGGAAGGAAGGAAGGGAAGGAAAGAAGGAAGGAAGGAAGGAAGCAAGCAAGCCAGCCCGGCCCAGTCCGTCTTAACAGCTGCCACTGCTGCAGTGGTGGCCCTGTTTTTTCAAAGAGGCACCACTGTTAGCCCCTCTTGATCTGAGACCACTCACCTGAGTTCTCAGAGTGGCCAGATACTCATTTGTAGTCAGTTTTCTTTTCCCTTCATCTCACAGTACATCATGAACATATTCCCACATCAGTAAGCACATGATTTCTACAGGATTTTTGCAGGATTTTTGTTTGTTTTGTGGTGCTAGGGATGGAACCCAGGGCCTTGCACAATGCCACACATGCTGGGCAAGCGCCCCACAGTTCTACCACGGAGCTCAATCACTAGCCCACCACGGGATTTTTCTTTTTCTTTGTAAAAAGCAAAAAAAAAAGTGGTGTGTTGCTTTCTTCCTTTCTTTTCTTTTCTTTCTTTTTTATTTATTTTATTTATTTATTTTTATTTTTATTTATTTATTTATTTATTTTTTTGCAGTACTGGGGGTTGAACCCAGGGCCTCGCGCCTGCATGTTCTGCAAGTGCTGGACCACTGAGCTGCACCTCAGCCCATTTTTTTACTTTTTGAGACAGGATCTCGCTAAATTACGCAGACTGCCTCTGGTCTCGAACTTGCGATCCTCCTGCCTCCGCCTCCCGAGCCGCTGGGATTACAGGCGTGCGCTACCACGCTCGGCCTATTTTTTTATTTTTTATTTTTTTGTGGTACTGGGGTTGAACCCAGGGCCTTGCGCCTGCATGCCTTGCAAGTGCGCTGGACCACTGAGCTGTGCCCCCAGCCCATTTTTTTTTTTTTTTTTTTTTTTTACTTTTTGAGACAGGGTCTCACTAAATTACACAGACTGCCTCTGGTCTCGAACTTGCGATCCTCCCGCCTCTGCCTCCTGGGCTGCTGGGATTACAGGTGTGCGCCACCGAGCCCAGCGGTATTGTATTGCTTTCTTTAAACCAGGCTCAGTGAGTACCCTCATGCATGCATCTTTGCTCCTTTGCTCCTCTATCCCCTAATCTTTTCCCCCCCTCTGGTGCAGGGGATGGAACCCAGGGCCATGTGCATGCTAGGCAAGCGCACCATCACTGAACTACAGCACCAGCCCTGAAGATATTTTTTTCTTTCCTTATCTGTCTGAACAGCCTCAGAATAAGGAGACTAGAGGCCAATCAGAATAAGCCATCTGCTTTAACCCACAATGGTTACACGCTGAACTCAGAGAAAGCCCAGCTCCCTATCTAGCCCCGCCCCTGCCTCCCTCCTGTCTCCCCTTCCAGCCCTCCTCTCACTCTGTGCCCCATCGGTCTGTAATTCCTCATGTTCCTCCCATGCTCAGAGGCTTCACACATCCTGTTCCCTCTGTCCAGAATGCTCTTCCCCATCTCTTCACCTCCCTGGATCTTGTGATCCCCTTTAAATGTCACTTCCTCAGGGCTGCCCTCAGACCCTTTTCCCATCTGGTTTAGGCATTTCTGCCCTTTGTGCTCATAGCCTACCCCCCACCCTGCACTCAGCACAGTTAGTTATGGTATATGGATCTAGATGGGCTGGGATTTAGCTCAGTGGGTAGAGTGCTGCGCTGCAGTCTCTGAGGTCCCGAGTTAAATTCCCAGCACCGCAAAAATGGAAGAAGGTCCTGGCAATCCACTCCCAAGGCAATCCCGAAACAGTCAGCCATTGAAAACCCTATGAGGGTCGCTATGAGTTGGATACCGACTCGACAGCACCTAACAACAACAACAATGGATCTAGATGATGATTGGTGTGATGCTGATCTCCTTCACTCAACTGTAAGTCCCATAAGGGTAGGCATCTTGGCTGGCTTGCTCATAACCATCTCTCCAGCTCCTAAAACTGTGTCTCATACACAGTAGATGCTCAATCAATATTAATAGGATAACTGAGTGAGATGTGGTAACATATGCCTTTAATCCCAGCACTTGGAGGTGGACGCAGGAGGATCTCAAGTTCTAGGCCAGCCTGGGCTACTTAGCAGCAAGACCCCGTCTGGGAAAAAAAAAAGGAATACAATTATATTTCCATATGACCCAAATCTACTGGAGGGCAAGGGCAGGGACAACCTCCCTTCCCCTTCTAACACAGATTGCTACTCTCTGGGCATCAGATGCTATGCCTGGGATGGGGCAGGGGAGAAATGAATAGGACATAGCTTTAGGTTTCAGGGGGTAAAATGTGGATCAGAAGGAGCATTGAAGGGTAGGGGAAGCCTGAGCCTCCCTCCTGCCCGTAGTTCCAGGAAGATGGATTTCTGGTGCTGGAAGGATTCCTGTCTGCAGATGAGTGTGTGGCCATGCAACGGAGGATCGCCGAGATCGTGGCCAAGATGGATGTCCCTCTGCACTGCCGCACGGAGTTTTCTACCCAGGAAGAGGAGCAGCTTCAGGCGCAGGTAGGTAGGGGGCTGGGGCAGGTGAGGATGGGAGCTGGTCTTTGATGGGGGCTCAGTCCCAGCCCGGAGTAGCAACCTGGAAGGGAGGACCCTAAGGCCACAGGCTCCTTCTGACAAGGGAGCAGGCCCCAGCCTTCCACATGTCAGGCACTCTGGTACGTCTTTCCTTCGTGCCTCACTGTGAATTTACAAGGCAGGCATTATTGTCCCCACTGGACAGGTGGGGAAAGTGAGGCTCGGATCACTTGCTCCAACTACACAGTTAGTAATTGATCGAGCCATGACTTGAACCCAGCTGTCTGATACCAAGTGGTACTGTTCACTGCTCTGCTGCACTTCCTCAACTTCTGCCACAAAGGGCCTCTTTGTGGCCAGCGTCCCAGAGTGAGCCCTGTGATTCTGATGGGTCCCCTGGAGAGTCTTATCCCCCAGCCAGACTAGGGACTCCTGCTGTTTCTTTGGACTCAGCACAGTTTGAAAAGGATAAATGGTTCTCCACTTAGCTAACCCTTCATAGTCTGAATTTAGGAGTGGCCCAGGGGGCAGGAGTCGCTCACACTGATGCTGAGGAGCTCCTGCCATCTGGTGGACACATACGGCATTACAGCAGCCAGAAACTTTCATCGCAGGGAATGGGGAGAATGAGGGTCTTGGGAAGGAAAAGGGGTTACAGAATTGTCTTTTAGTCAGGTTTATAGTGAGAACTGAGATAAAAAATAAGAGTAAAAAGATTCGCCTTCCAGGTGTGGAGATCAGAGAGTGTTCACATGACCAGAGGCAGGTCACCAAGGTCTCTGAGGAGTGAGGGGGGGTTGAATCTTAGGCCTCCTAGCTGCCTTCTGAGAAGGTTCCAAAGACCAGTGGATTGTAGGGGTAGGAAGGATAGGAGGAGAAAATGGACAGATGGTCCCCAGCTTATGAAGGTTCAATGTACGATTTTTCAACTTTACGATGTGTGTGTGACGCACCTATGTGAAATGGTATTCCAAATTTTCAGCCTTGCTTTTCCCCCTGGTTAACGCTATGGTGTGGGATGCTCTCTCACCATGCAGAGAAGTGGCAAGGAGTGAGCCACACATTTGTTGGAGGAAGCAAGGATACTCCACAGTGTACTGTGTTGCAGCATTTTTTGGATATCATCATGTTTTTTATCTTCACATCCTATCATATCTATGAAATGCCCATCTGTCTTCAGTGCTCATTCTGTTTTTCATTGTCAGCATGGCGCTCAATAAATTGCATAAGACACTCAATACTTCAGCCTATAAATTGGCCTTCTGTTAGATGACTTTGCCCCACTATCATCTAATGTCAGTGTTCTGAGCATATTCAAGGAAAGATGGGTAAAGCTGAGATGGTCAGTCAGTATGTGTTAGCGCTCATCGCTGTGACAAAGACACCTGAGAGAACAATTTACCAGAGGAAGGATTTGTCTCAGCCCATGATTTAACAGGTTTCAGTCCACGGTTGTTTGGCCCCATGGCTGTGTGCCTGTAGGAAGGCAGAGCATCACCATGACCTCATGGTAGGAGGGAGGGAGAGAAGAGAGACATGGGAGGGAGGAAGGAAAGGTCTGGAGACAAGATATACTTTGTTATATTTTGAATATGAAATCGCCGCCACAAGCTCACCTGTTGAATGCTTGGTCCCCAGCTGATGGCACTATTTTGGGACGTTGTAGAAACTTTAGGACATGAGGCCTATCTGGAAGAAGGGGCATGGCTTTGAAGGTTAGATCTAGTCCCCTATCACTTTGCAGCCCGACCTCCCATCCACCATGTTCTCCCTACCATAATGGATTCAAAGACCAAATAAATAATTCCTCCTTCAAGTGGTTTATGTCAGGCATTCTATCACAGTGATGAGAAAAGTAACTAACACTGGAGACTGGAACCAGCAAAGTGGAGTCATGGCTGTGACTAATCCTGACTATGTGGTCCTTAAGCACTTGCAACTGCTTTGTGAGAGAAATGTGGGAGAGTTTAGAGGAGCAGGCTAGAGTAAGCCTAAAATGCTATAAACTGAGCTCAATGGCTGATTCTGATGGGAGCTAAGAAAACAAGAATGCCAACAAGAACATGGACAGTGAAGGCCAGGCTCATGAGGTTTCATATGGGAAGAAGAGTCTATTGGCAATTGGGCTCCAGGGCATTCATATTACCTAGTGGCAAAGAACATGTCAACATTTTGTCTCTGTCCTGAGACTTTGTAAAAGGATGAGTTTAAAAGTGACAGATTAGTAAATCTGATGGAGGAGGCTTCAAGGTAGCCTGGAATTCATCCTGTGGCATGGTTATTGCTGGCTGCTTTTAGTCCAGTTTATAGTGAGAACTGAGATAAAAATTAAGAGCAAAAAGACTTGAAAAACTTGAAGTTCAATCAGAAAAGCTAATATAAAGTTGGGGCTAAAGAAAGCATAGTTTCTGAAGAAATTAGCCCCACTAAAAAGAATCCATGTACTTTGGATGGGGACAATAAGAAAGATACCTTAAGGGCAACTCAGGAATTGGCTAGATCCTACCCATCAAAGGCTCAAAGGTATGAACAAGTAAACTTATTTGAAAGGTTTTCCTTTGAGAAGAGAGTGCCTCTAATGCATCCTTCTCATTCAGAGCTACCTAGAAAGGCATTTCCCCAGGATTCACTTCTCCGTGGTCAGCTGCCCAGACACTCAGAGGCCAGTGCAGCCACACAGGCCATGGGGGCCCAGATACAGCTTGAGCTGGCAGCAGAACTTGGTGTCATCCACATGATGGTGGTTTTGCAGACACCATGAAAAATTCAAGAGTTATGTGGTCATGGAGGCATCCACCCAGGTGTGTGTGTGTGTGTGTGTGTGTGTGTGTGTGTGTGTGTGTACTGGGGATCAAACCCAGGGTCTTGAGCATGCTAAGCAGATGTTCTACCACTGAGCTACATCCTTACCCCTTTCCACTCAGATTCCAAAGGAATGCCTGAGAGACCAAGCACTATGTGACAGGGTTAGAGTTCCTGTAAGCAGCCCCTTAAAGGGTGGTACATTCCTCTGTGAGGGTGAAGTCTATGCTTCACTGGAGACCCCAGGATGTTGGAGATGCCAGGAACGTGGAACATCTGCCAAGGACAGCTGCAGGCAATGAATGGAGTCAGCCCAGGAGAGAGGCCATATAGGCTGCAAAAGACAAAGCCATAAGAGTGGAGTGCCTGCATCCATCGGAGCTTACATCATGATACCATGTGCCCCAGTTGACAGACATGGAGCTACAGATTCAGTGTTTGTCCTGCTGGGTTTTGGTTTTGCTTTGGTCTGATCCTTCCTTGCTATTCTCCTGTTTTTCTCTTCTGTAATGGGAACGTGTGATCTGTGCCATTGTATCTTGGAATTATGTCACTTTAAAATTTTTTTAATTTTAATTTTAATTTTTATAAGGGCTCACAACCAAGCATTTGCCTTGAATCTCAAAAGATATTTTGAATTTGGATTTCATTTTATTTTATTTTTGCAGTACTGGGAGGAGGGGTGAACTGAGGGCCTTTCATATGCTAGGCAAGTGCTTTATCACTGAGCTTCACCCCCAGCCCATTTTTATTTTACTTTTATTTTGCAATAGTAGAGGGTTGAACTCAGGGCCTTGTGCATGTTAAACAAGTGCTCTATCACTGAAACTCACCCCCAACCCTATTTTTATTTTTCATTTTGAGATAGGGTCTTGCTAAATTGTGATCTCAAACTTGCAATCCTCCTGCCTCAGCTTCTGGAGTCACTGGGATTACAGGAATGCACCACTCTTAAATTTAAAACGGACATAGTTCCAAGATACAATGGCACAGATTATACATTCCCATTATAAAAGAGAATAATAGGAGAATAGCAAGGAAGGATCAGACCAAAGCAAAACCCAGCAGGGCAAACACTGAATCTGTAGCTCTATGTCTGTCATCTGGGGCACATGGTATCATGATGTAAGCTCCAGTGGATGCAGGAATTCCACTCTTTTTTTTTTTTTTAGCTGTACTGGAGGTTGAACCCAGGGCCTTGCACTTGCATGCTCTGGCATCTTTTTGAATTTTTGAGACAAGTTCTCCTTAAATTGCACAGGCTGCCTCTGGCCTCAAACTCACAATCCTCCTGCCTCAGCCTCCCAGGTTGCTGGGGTTACAGGCGTGTGCTATGGTGGCTGGCTGAATTTGGACTTTAGAACAATGTCGGAACTGTTAAGATTTTAGGGACTCATGGAGATGGACTAAATGCATTTTGCACTATGAAATGGCCATGAGCCTTGGAGGGCCCGGGGTGGAATGTTATGATCTGAATATGAAATGTTCCTCACAGGCTCCTGGCTTGAATGCTTGGTCCCCAGTGCGGGGCACTATCTGGGGAGGTTGTAGAAACTCTTGAAGTGGGTCCTGGCTGGAGGAAATAGGTCCCTGGTGGTGTGGGTTGGAAGGTTACACCTGGCACCCAGTTGCTGGCTGTGGCCCATTGTAAATTGAGGAGCAGCTGCAATTTCCAAGAAACCCTATGTTTATACTTTTAGGCTGTGCTTCCTGGCACTTGGGGCTCCCATCCACTGTCTGTGCCTCAGTGGACATGCTTGAGAAGTCCCTGGGAGTGGGGCTCCTATAGCCTTGTGGAAGTGGGCACCAGCTAAATCCACTCCGCTCTTTGCTATGCCCAGCTCTGACCCCTAGATGCTGTCCCTCCCATGCCCCTTTCCACAGGGCAGCACAGACTATTTCCTGAGCAGCGGTGACAAGATTCGATTCTTCTTCGAGAAAGGCGTTTTTGACAAGAAAGGTTTGGAGCTGGGCCCTAGAGATATGGAGTGGCTATGGTGGAGGGGGCAGGATTCTAGTGTCTGTCCTCCAGGGCTGGGAGGGTGCTTATGCCACCTGCTGGAGGGAAGCTGGAGTCCAGGTCTTCTGCCTTGACTTGTTTTTTTTTTTTTTTTTTTTTTTTTTTTTGTGCCACAGGAAATTTCTTGGTCCCTCCAGAGAAATCTGTCAACAAAATTGGCCACGGTGAGCCAGGGCCTTGGGGTGCAGTAAAGAAAATGGGGAAAGCAAGGCCTGAAGAGTTTAGGAGACTTAAGATCAAACTGTGTAGTAAGTTAGTGGTTGAGCAAGTGGCATTTCTGGCTGCAGGGTCCCCCCTGGCCTCAGTCTTCTATATTGTATGGTCCTAATCACAGGGCACCTCTACCCCAGCCCTGGGAAGAGGGCGCCCTTGAGTGCCACCCACAGATGTGTCTGTGCGATGTGCAAGCACCTCCACTCTCTACTGCTTGGCCTGGGGCTGATACATGCCCCAGGCATGAGGGGGGTCCTAGGTACCCTTTAGGGTACCTTTAAGGGGCACCTGACATGTTGTATGTTGATAATGGTCCTTATTCTGAGATCCCAAAACCAAGTACAGAAACCCTCACCTTTTTCTGGGATCACACATTTTATTTGTAGACTTTTTTGTTTTTGTTTTTTTTGATTCTTGATCAACTTTATTTCCAAACAGAAATCCTTATCTGCACAGAGTCACAGACTGCTTATTTTTAAACTTGAAGTTGTATAATATTAGCTTTGTAAACATACCCATATAATATAAATGTACCATCATAACCAATTTAAAGTAAATAATTCAGTGGCATGAAGTAATTCAACCTTCATTTTTGTGTTGTTTTGTCTTGGTTTGGTTTTTTTGAGACAAGGTCTTGCTTAGTAACCCAGGCTGGCCAGGAACTCTCTGCAATGCTCCTGCCTCAGCCTCCTGAGTGCTGGGGTTACAGGCATGCCCTGCCATGCCCCACTTAACCCTCACTTTTTTTTAACAACAATAATAGCAAATACTGATAATGAACGATTGTCCTGTGCTGAGTCCGTGGCTACTGCTGCATGTTTGTTAGGCCCCTGAGTCTGAGAGCACCCGGGAGGCCGGGCTGTTCTCCTCATCCCCATTTTACAGAGGAAGAAACTAAGGCTTACAGGAGGGAAATGGTGACTTGAGTTTACACAGAGAAGGCGGCTATACCGAGATTGCCACCCAGGGACAGGGCCCTTGGAGTCCTCTGTGAGGGTGAGGAGTCAGGACTAGAGTGAGGCTCCTGGGTAAAGGTCAAGGATGAGGTCACATGTGGGATGGGATCTGGGGTGGGGTGCAGCTGTCTGTGTGCCCATTACTTGGTTATAAAAAGCGTAAAGTTTAATATACCCCAAAATAGGTGAGAATATCAAAGCGAGGCCTGAGCCTGGGGGTCAGGGTGTGGAGGGCTGCGTGGGGCTGAGGCTGCCATGTCAGCCCGTCTCTGTCCTGCAGCTCTGCATGCCCATGATCCTGTCTTCAGGAGAGTCACGCATTCTCCCAAGGTGCAGGTGAGCCGAGGTGAGGTCCAGGGTGGGAGGGTAGGTCACATGTGGGTGTGGGCAGGCCAGCCGCATGACCTCTGCCCCCTTCCAGGCCTTGGCCAGAAGTCTGGGCCTCCAGATGCCAGTGGTGGTGCAGAGCATGTACATCTTTAAGGTGAGCTCTGGGGCCTCCCTGGGCCTCAGTTTACCTTCTGTCAAATGGGCAGACTGATCACACAAGACACCTTCTTATCATGGGCCAAAAGCTGCTGGAATCATTAACTTGTAAAGTTGGCTTCTGGTTAAGGTCCCTGGCATTTAGTTGGTGCTCAGTTAAAGTTTGGTATAGGAGCAAAGGGGATCCCCAAGATTCCTTCTTCACCTCTTTGGCTATTGAGCTGCCCTGCTCCTACCTCTCAAGGCCTATGTCGGTATCACCTCCTCTAAGAAGCCCTCTAGATCCCCCAGGGAAAAGAGAGACCCAGTTCTGACTTTGGGGCAGAAATGCTCAAGCCCTAGCCTATTGAAGCATCTCCTGGCCCGCACTTGGTTCTGCTCATGACTTGCTGGGCCCGCGTGTGCTGTCTCCTGCATGCACTGCAAGCTCCTTCTGGGCAGGATGGTTTTCCTTTCACAGCCCGCCTGGGCCTGGTACAGGGAAGGTGCTCCGTGGGCTGTGAGGCAGAGCCCGGAAGACAGGGCAGCAGCATCGTGCAAGACTCAGACCAAGCCCTGCGCCTCCCTTCTCCCCTCCGTCCTCACCAGGCCCTCTCCTCTTTTGCAGCAACCTCATTTTGGTGGTGAAGGTGAGTTGAGAGCCAACTACAAGGCCCATCTAAGGCCACAGGTGGGAGATCTGGGATATCAGTGGCAGGGCGGCTGGATGTTTGGAGAAAGGGAAAGCACTTTCTGCTATGTCAGCAGTGTGGGGAAGAGCTTGGGTCAGGGGAGGGGGACCCCCTTCCATTCCTGCCTAGAACAGTGGAGTTGGAGGGTGCCCTTGAGCTGCTGGTACAGTGGTCCCCAAATCTGGCAGCAACTCATAGCTGGTTAAAAATACAGATTCCTGAGCTGGGCGCGGTGGCGCACGCCTGTAATCCCAGTGGTTTGGGAGGCGGAGGCATGAGGATGGCAAGTTCGAGACCAGAGGCAGTCTGTGTAACTTGTTATTGTTGTTCTTGTTAGGTGCCATCGAGTCGATATCCGACTCATAGTGACCCTCATAGGGTTTTCAATGGCTGACTGTTTCAGGATTGCCTTGGGAGTGGATTGCCAGGTCCTTCTCCCATTTTTGCAGTGCTGGGAATTGAACTCAGGACCTCAGAGACTGCAGAGCAGCGCTCTACCAACTGAGCTAAATCCTGACCTTTTCTCAAAAAGTAAAAAAATAAAAAATAAAATAAAATAAAATAAAGGGCTGAAGGTACAGCTCAGTGGCCCAGTACTTGCTGAGAATGCAAGCGCGAGGCCCTGGGTTCAACCCCAGTACTGAAAACAAAACAAAACAAAACAAAACAAAAAATACAAATTCCTTGGCTCCATTCCTTGAGATTTTAAGCCTATAGGGCTGCATGGGCCTGGGAATCTGTATATATATATATATATATATATATTTTTTTTTTTTTTTTTTTTTTTTTTTTTTGCGGTACTGGGGGTTGAACCCTGGGCCTCACACCTGCATGCTCTGCAAGTACTGGACCACTGAGCTGCACCCTCAGCCCATTTTTTTTTTTTTTTACTTTTTGAGACAGGGTCTCACTAAGTTACACAGACTGCCTCTGGTCTCGAATTTGCGATCCTCCTGCCTCCTCCTCCCAAGCCGCTGGGATTACAGGCATGTGCCACCGCGCCCGGCTACAATCTGTATTTTTAACAAACTCCCTGGAGGACTAATTCAGCATGGAATTCACTGAACTAGTTCTACACCCTACCAGATGCACATACCCTTTCTAGACTCCCTTATGGGCAATTTGTGACTCCTTGCTCAGATGCCTCTGGTGACAGGGAGCTCACCCCTCATCCCTTTCTGCCTCCCTGTGACCACTCCCCTCCTCAGCAGGGCAGCCTCCTGCAGCTGCTCCTGCTCTGCCTGAGCCCAGCCCCACCAGCCACTTCTGCCATTGCTCTTCTGAACCTTTGAGGCCCCCACCACTGGGTTTGCGCACACAAACGCGTGGTTTAGAACAGTCCCCCTCCCGGAAGCCTGGAGTGCCCTCGTTACTTTGTTACTGCAGACCAAGCTCCTTTGTCCAGTTGGTCTCCATCCTGTGTCCAGGTATCACAAGAAGGTTTTAAAAAAGTGGATGCTTGGTCATAGTTAGCCCTCTCCTTTGCACCCAACGGCCCAATCTTCTGCCACTGGGTGAACCGTCTGGTGGCAGAGGCTGCTCAACCCTGGCTCAGAACAGTGGCTTCAGTTACCTGGCAGGGATTAAACAACAGCAGCTAGTTATACAATTACAGCATTGAGCCTTGTACTAAGCATGTTTCGTATTCATCTTCTGGATTCCTCCAGCAGCCATGGAGGTAGGTTATGGTGAAGGACATGGAAGCTTTGAGAAGTGAAGTCTCTTGCCCAGAGTCCTGGGCCAGAAAGTCGCAGGATTCTACCCACTGATGGGAAGGCTGGCCGGGAGGGCTCTGAGCGGACTGTGGAGAGGAAAACAAGCCGAGGTGAGCCGGAGCCGGGCAGGGCCTGGCTCCTCACCCGTAGGTGTGTCTGCTGCAGTCTTCCCTCACCAGGACGCCACCTTCCTGTACACGGAACCCCTGGGCCGCGTGCTGGGTGTGTGGATCGCAGTGGAGGATGCCATGCTGGGGAACGGCTGCCTCTGGTTCATTCCTGGCTCCCACACCAGTGAGGACCTGCTCTCCCTGGCTGCCCCGCTCCCCCACGGAGAGGTACCGGCTGAAGAGAGGGGCTAAAGGCTTCCTCTTGGCATGCAGGTGGAGTGTCAAGGAGGATGATCCGGGCACCTGCTGGCTCAGTGCCTGGCACCAGCTTCCTTGGGTCAGAGCCAGCCTGGGATAACAGCCTCTTTGTGCCCATGCCAGTGCGGAGAGGTAGGCAAGATGCTGGGCACAGGGAGGCGGGCGGCCATGGCCAGGGGTCTGTGCTTCTCCACCACCTGCCATTCAAGAGGCTCCCCACGGAGCTACCTGAGGGCTGGGAAGTCACAGGACGGACAAATGTGGCCAGAATCCAGACTCTGTTACTTGTGAGCTATTCCTTTGGGCAAATGATTGAATCTCTAGACCTCAGTTTCCCAAAATGTAAAGTGGATAAGGCAGCAATATGATGCATCTAGGGTGTTTACAGAGAATCTCTGCGGCACGTTGTTGTTGTTGTTGTTGTTAGGTGCCCTGGAGTTGGTATTCAACTCATAGCGACCCTCATAGGGTTTTCAATGGCTGACTCTTTCAGGAGTGCCTTGGGAGTGGATTGCCAGGTCCTTCTCCCATTTTTACGGTGCTGGGAATTGAACTCAGGACCTCAGAGACTATAGAGCAGCGCTCTACCAACTGAGCTAAATCCCAGCCCCAAATATGAATTTGTTGTTGTTAGGTGCCATCGAGTCAAGCTCAACTCATAGCGACCCTCACAGGGTTTTCGATGACTGTTTCCAGATTGCCTTGGGAGTGGATTGCCACATCCTTCTCCCATTTTTGCAGGGCTGGGAATCGAACACAGGACCTCAGACACCGCAGAGTGGTGCTCCACCAACTGAGCTAAATCCCAGCCACTCTGCAGCACATAGCAAGTGCTTAATGAACACTGTCAAGTAGCGTCTACCCTTTAGGGAAGAGAATGCTGAGGTCTAACTTGGTATCGCCAGGAGGTCCCAGCTGACTAGCACAGGACAGAGGGCTTCTGTGTGATCCTGCCTATGCCAGGGGTGGGGAGACCCTTCCTACGGCTTGCCAAGGCACCCCACAGCAGAGGGAAGTGCGTCCCAGCAGAACCCATGTCTACATAGCAGCCACCCTGGAGCAGGCTTCTAGGGAAGGGACTGAGGATGGGTAGCGGATACAAACCCACTAGAGGGAAGAGAGGCTGGTACTCTCCTGACCTGCTTGTGTCCCCACCAGGGGCCCTTGTCCTGATCCACGGGGAAGTGGTGCACAAGAGCGAGCAGAACCTCTCTGACCGCTCCCGCCAGGCTTACACTTTCCACCTCATGGAGGCCACCGGCACGGTCTGGAGTCCTGACAACTGGTAGGTCACGTGGGTGTGTGCGCCCCTGAAGAGGCCCTGGGTGCTGGGAGCAGTGGTCCTGGCTTCTCAAGGTCACCTCCTCCACCCTCTGCAGGCTCCAGCCAACAGCCGAGCTGCCCTTCCCCCCACTGTACACCTAAAGGCCCTCCAAGGCTGCGTGGTCCTCTCCCAGGGGAGGCTGGGGACTGTCAACACCGGGGCCTCCGGGCTGCAACAGGAAGTCACATCTCTTCCGGGCTTGCCTTCTGCTGGCGTCTGTGCCCCTCAGGCCTGCAGACAGGCAGGCGAGGCAGAGGTGGCGGGGCAGCAGTCCAGGCTAGGTGGAGGCTTCCTCAAGATGTTTGTCACTCTGCCACCCTACTGCTCCAACACAGCCCCCCTCCTTGAAGCAGCCTCCCAGCTGTGAAAGTGTTCTGGCTGATTTTTCCCTCAAGTGAAACCCTGATTGTCACGGTGTAAGACACCGAATAAAAAACTTTGGAATGCAGCTTTTTCAAAAATCTTTCTTTCTGAGAAGGGCGCAGTGGCGCACGCCTGTAATCCCAGCAGCTGGGGAGGCGGAGTCAGGAGGATCGCAAGTTTGAGACTAGAGGCAGTCGGCGTAACTTGGCGAGACCCTGTCTCAAAAAAAAAAAAAAAAAAAAGGTAAAAAAAGAAAATGGGCTGGGCATGCTCAGTGATCCAGCACTTGCAGAGCATGGAAGCATGAGGCCCTGGGTTCAACCCCAAGTACTGCAAAAAAAACAAAAACAAAAACAAAAACCTCTCTTTCCCAAGAAGCCTTGCTCTGGGGACAAGAGCAGTGCTGAAAACCATCCCAGGTTGCCCGGCCCTGCCTGGTGTGGTTTGCATGATTTTAAGAACAGTGGGTGACACTGAGTAAGCACTTACCGTGTGGCACTTTGCTTTCTGAGCCGTACACACTTTATCTCGACCTGAATGCTCACATGGACAAGTAGGTATTCCTCCCTGTGTTTACAGATGGGACTGAGCCAAGGAAAGAGCAGGTGACCTGCCCAGGCCACACAGCCACTCAGTTGTTCAGCTGGGTCAGCCCCATGCAGGGCTGAGCTCCTAAGCCCCACACACTGCTAGGTCCTTGCTGGGAAAGGGCAAGCAACTCAGCATTAGGAATCTAGTCCCAGCTTCTGTCTTGGCTCTGGGACCAACTTGCTCTCTGGCACCAGGCCAGGCTCTTCTTCTCTCTGGGCTTGTTTTCCTTCCTGGACAAGGGGGTCAGATAGGGCCTTTAGGAGCCACTGCTTGGGCATACTTGATAGACACCCAGACCTTCTTGAACAACTACCAGATCCAAAACCTTAGCTGAAGTCTACTCCAGAGATTGCAAAATGGGGTCTGCTGGTTGATTCCAGATTGTGGATGTATTTTGGATTTTTTTTTTGTGTGTGTGGTACTGGGGGTTGAGCCTAGGGCCTTGCACTTGCATGCTTTGCAAGTGCTGGACCACTGAGCTGCACCTTCAGCCCTTTTTTTTTTTAAACTTTTTTGAGACAGGGTCTCTCTAAATTATGCAGATTGCCTCTGGTCTCGAACTTGCGATGCTTCTGTCTCTGCCTCCCAAGCCGCTGGGATTATACGTGTGCGCCACTGTGCCTGGCTGGTATTTTGGATATTTTTTAAAAAATCTTTTGGGCTGGGGGTGTAGCTAGGTGGTAGAGAACCTGCCTTGCATGCACGAGACCTTGAGTTCGATCCCCAGTAACACAACAGCAAAAATGAACTTTGAAAAATTGGGAGATTTCACAAAATAATCCAGGTTTCTAAGCTTGCTTGAATGAGTAGGCAATGGACAGCACTGGAACTATATACTCTAATGTGCTGACTACTGGCCAGGGCTGCTTCTGCCTTCTTTCTTTTCCTCCCGTCCCTCCCCACTTCCTTCCATTCTCTTCCCTCCTCCCTCTTCTTTTCCTTCCTTCCTGCCTTCCTTCCTCTCTCTCTCGGCAATAGTGGGGATCATACCCAGGGCCTTGCACACACTAGGCAAGTGCTTTACCACTGAGCTACACCCTCAGCCCTGGAGCTGCCTTCTTAAGAGAGGCCCAGCATGGTTCCATGTCCCCACTTACGACATCACTCGCCTGGCATGGGCAGCCATGTTTGTAACCCTAGTTTAGTCTTCTATCCCTTGTAAAGCCCAGAGGACAGCCTTTTCCCAAAGCACCGAGGGTGTCAGTAGGCAAAGCTGGTACTCTTTCCCTAACATTTGGCCACCACCTTTGGCACACACAAGGCTCCACTGAGCTCTGGAGGACTGTCAATACTCTCTTCTGAGGGAAAGGGCTTGGCAATGATTTCCAGGCAGCTGCTCCAGCTCCCTAGAGCACGACTCCTGTCTTCTGGGCCAAAGTACTTACCTCCTCCTGCCAGGCTGGGGGAGAACCTTGTCTAGCCTGGGGAATCCTGCTGTGCTCTTTCTACTGATGGCAAATGTTTGTCTGCTCAGTGAATATCCATGAAGTTCCTGCTAGGGGCCCAGCTTCTGGGTGATGTGGTGGGGAACAAGGCATGGAACCAGAGTCTAGCTAGAGTGTGTGCCCCCTAGTGGAGCCATCTTGAACTTTTAAGAAACTCCTCTACCCCAGGTGGATCTGCCCCCAGAGAAGACAGACTGGTTTGGGCAGGACAGGAGATGTGGAAGGGTGAAAGGGAGGAACCCCTGACGAGGATCCAGTGCTTTTGGGCCCATCCTTCTCGGTCAGCGCCACTCAGCCAGGCAGCAAAGGTGGAGTGGGGCTGGCTAAAACGAGCCCTCAGCCCAGGATCTGTCCCTCTTGCTGTAGCACACAAGCCAGCCCATCGTTCCTTTCATCTCTTCCTAGCCATGGTGGGAGAAACCATGCACTTGTCAGGTACCACGGTGTGCACCTGGACACCCAGCTACTCCAGAGCATGAGACAGCAGGATGCCGAGTTTGAGGCCAGAGACAGCCTATGGCAATGGAGACCCTTTCGAAATAAAAAAATAAGCTGGGGACAGTGGCACATGCTGTAATCCCAGCAATTCAGGAGGCAGAGGCAGGAGGACCACGAGTTTGAGGCCAGAAGCAGCTTGAATAACCTAGCAAGACCCTGTCTCGAGATAAAAAAGAGGTTGGGGGTGTGACTCCATAGTACAGCGCTTGCAAAGCATTTGCAAGGCCCTGGGTTCAACCCCCCAGTACTGCCAAATAAATAAATAAAATAAAATAAAATAAAAGTTATAAAGGGGTTGGGGATGTAGCTCAGTGGTAAAGCACTTGCCTAGCATGTGCGATGCCCTGGGTTCAACCTCCTGATACTGTGGAAAAGCCAAACCAACCAACCAACCCCACACACTCAGCTTTTTTCCTCTGGGGTTTTCCTCCAAGTGAAGCCAGGAGAGTGAAGGTCAGTCTGGTTTCCAAGTACATCCCATAAAGCCCCGGCTAACGTGGCCTTTTGCTGAGATGAGGACTGCTCTTGGGTAATAATGATTCTTTCCCTTACTGATCGCTCCTCATGGGTGGGCCCTAGGCTGAATACTCCACATAGTTCATCTCACTGGATCCTCCCAACACCTGCAGGGCAGGCCATCATTATCCCCAAGTCGCACACTGGAGAACTGAGATTCAAACTGGTTAAGTTACTCATGTAAGGTCACACAGTTAAGAAGTTGTGTGGCCAAGGATTCTGACCAGGTTAGTTTGACACAAGACCCTGAAGCATTAGCTATTATGTTCTACCACCTCCAGGGTCCACCTGGGGCCTCAGAGACAACAAGGAAAGAGGGGACTCCACAGCACACTCAAGTTTTCTGAATCGTTGTATTATCCTTTAGCCTTTTCTTCTTTTTAAATATTAGCAAAACTAAAATCAGGAGGGGTTTGCTTTTTTCTTTTGAGTCTGAATCAACTGAAAAGCCAAATCTGCTTTTCAGCCCTTGGCTCTCCTTATCCAAGTGGCAGGATGCTGTGGGGACCATTCCTTCTCCCCATGTCCCTGTTTCCTCCATCATTCCTGCTGCACAAAGGCTAGGCCATCAGCAATATCAGGAGGTAGAGAGGCAAAAGGAGATTGTCTATCTGCATAGTGTATGCTTCGAGGAGGGACACAATGCTGATGGACCCCAAAATCCAAGCGTAACTGTAGTTCAGGTCCACTTCACTGTCAAAGATTAGTATCAGAGCTATGGAAATGATCTGTGCAAAAATGGACGTCATGGTCCCCTCGAAAGTCTTCTTGGTTCCAGGCCAGTGGATCTCCCCCATGGTGCTGCCAAAGATGGAGGCCATGGTATCACCCACACCCACAGCCAGGACACCAGAATAGGGGACTAGGGCCCTCGCTCCCCCGAGGCTACCCTTCTGTGTGCAGGGTCTGGGGATCAGCCAAATGGGAAGAGACATGCCCAGGAGCAGGTAGATGTGGGTCAGGATGAGTGGTCCACTGTCTCGTTCATCCAGGAAGAGGGACAGGAGGCTCCGCAGAGTATGGCCCAAAGGCTTGATGCGGAAGTAGCGTACATACTCCAGGAAGATGAAGACTGCCAGACATACAGTGGCAGACACGTAGAGCAGTGGCCGGTCAAAGATGATACCTGGGATGTAAGTGGCTACCACAATGAAGTGAAAATACTTCCGAGTGATGGTGGGGGCCTGGTGCTTCTTGGACTCAGAAGATGACCGCTTGGCATTCTGGTACAGCACCACCAGGCAGGCCAACATGGCCAGCAGAGACCAATAGACTAGGAGGTAGATGCGAGTTTCTGTCTGGAAGAGGAACTGAAGAAGCCAGAGCAGGGGGTTCCTGCGAATGAGCCAGTGCAGCCACGGCAGGACCACGCCAAGGGCCAGCACACAGGTCATGAGGTGGAAGAAGATGGAGGAGGCCCAGGTGCCTGAGTCCATGAAGACAAAGAGGGTGCTGAAGAAGATACCCATAAGCACTATCCCTACCACCACCACCAGCAGGAAGTAGTCCACTGGGTCCCCCTGGCTTTCTACCACAGTCAGAGAGCGCTTGATGAGCTGGTTGAGGACAAAGCTAATGCCACCCAAAACCAGCAGCGCCTCTCCCGGAGTAAAGCAGCGGGGCAGCAGGTACAGCAGGATCATGTTAAGATACACAAAGATCAGCAGAACTTCCAGGACCTCGATCACCTCCCCCACGCTGAGCGAGTGCTTCATGATATAAATGATGACGCCTCCCGCCAAACCCGAGATGGCACAAGTGTTGGTGGGTACAGGGCGAGTGATGCCCAATGCCAATACCGAAGAGAAGAGGGCCACTGCCATGCCAGTGGCTGCCACCACCACGCCAAAGCGCTCGAAATACGGGTTCCCAGCCGTCTGGCAGCGCTCCTTCATGACCAGCCCAAGCAAAGGCATGACCATGGAGGCGGGCAGCAGGCCGCTGTTCGCGGACATTCGGAACTGGAAGACGGCATTTCCTTGTTGGAGCAGACGGTCCCACTTGTACTGGACATAGAAGGCCTGCACGGCCAGGGCCACGGCGCACCACGAGTATCGATCCCACACAGTCGCATGGATGCTCAGCACAACTCCGAACACCACTGCAGCCTCTGCCAACACCGACCCGTGCAGCGGAGCCCCGGCCTCCGGGGCTGGGGGAGGGCACGTTCGGGTCATGTCGCTAGGCCTGGGGCTCTGGGAAGCAGGGGTGACTACAGACGCCTTGGCCTCTGGGCCCCTCACCCGGCCAAGCAGAGGGCGACAGGTGCACCTAGCCGGCAGCCTTCTCCAGTTGCGAGGAGGGAGCTCCACCGCAGGTCACTCTCTGCGGCCTAAGAGCTGGCGCTCGGTCACCCTCCACCGCCTCCAAGCTACGGCGTCCACTTCGCCACTCCTCCACGCTCACGGCCTCCGCTGCCCGCGCCGCAGGTTCCTCACCTCTCTGGGCTGCGCCATCTTGGCCCCGCCCCGCGCCGCAGTCATGTGACCGAAGCCCCGCCCACACGCCCTGCCGGGAGGCGAGCAGTCACGTGGACGCGGCGCCGAGGGGCGGGGCCCAGGCGAGCGCGAGCGAAGATGGCGGCGGCCGCCAGCGGGCGGTGTGTGAGGTGCGGAGCGGGCCGAGCAGGCGGCGGTGGCCGAGAGGCGCCGGCTGGAAGCCGAGCGGGAGCTGGGTGGGAGTTGGTAGCGGGATGTGGGGGGGCAGTGGCGGGACCAGCCCGGGTTGGGTGAGAGGGTGCCGAGATGGGGGACGGTTAAGTCCAAACGGTCCCCGCGCGCGCGGATCCGAGGGCATTGCTCCAGGAGGGGCCGGCTGCTTCCCTCCTCTCTCTGCACCCAGCCTCGGATCTCCCCGTCCGGGTCCCTTTTCCTCCCTCGTCTCCTCACCGGCATGCCCCTTGGCGTCCTGCCCGCGCGCTTCCTCGTCCGGCCGTGTGGCTTCCTAGAGGCGACGGGGCCCTTCGCTGTCTCCGGGAGGACCCCCGGCCGGTTCCTGCTGTCGCCTCCACGCCCGCTCCCCAGGTTCTCCTCGTGGGCTCTCGTTAAGAATTCTGCTTCGTGTCCTTGCAGTTTCTGCTCCCTTTCTTCGCGCATCTATTCATTTAATTCATGCATTGATTCGGTCACCTGACACGCCACATTCTCCAGGAGATTCCAGGCACTGTGCGAGGCTCCATGAACAAGAGGAGGGGCTATTAAATTCATAGGTAGCTTCCTGATAAAGTGAAGATTCACATCGAAGGCTGTCCGACTCCAAAGCCATAACCAGATCACCGCACCTTCATCTTTCCCGTAGTATCTTCAATCTCCCTACCCGCTCCTAAAACTAAATATCCGTGTTTCTTTTTGTTGGCTGTGTCAGCAGTGTGTTCCCCTGCTCGTTTTCGTCTTGTGTAATGCTAAATCCTAAACATCCACATAAGCATGTAAACATTTTTTTATGTCCGTTGCACATCTCTGGTATCACTTCCTTCACTTCTCAGCTGTAAGAGTTTCTTTGGAGTTTCCACAGGACAAGGAATGATCCTTGTGAGGACCACGTAGGGTTTTCCTCCTCTGCTGTTTCATCTGAGTCCTTGTATCAGCAGCTGTGACATCTGGGTGCCTTTCTTTTCTTAGGTGTAGTCATTCTTTAGCCTGGATGTAGTTTCGCTGCTGCAGGGTAAAGCATGCTCTTTAATGAGGGTACAAGAAAAGAGAACAAGAGAAGGAAAGTTTTGGCTTGTTAGCATGCTTTGATCGTGCTGGGGAACCTACCAAACTTACCTTTGAAGGTGGGCTTTTACTGACAGTAGGGTTTTCTGTTTTGTCAATGCCGTAGATTGAATCCAGGATCTTACAAATGTTAGGCAGGCATTCCACCACTGAGCCATAACCCTGGCCCCTGACACCAGGATTTCTAGGTACTGCTTTGCTCATGGTCTGTTTGGTAAGTGATCTTTGTTTTATATTCCATAGCACTTGGAACTGTACTGAGCATGAGCCTCCTATTTGAAATGCCGAGAGGACTAAGAAAACTTTCATTCTATTCCTGATGGCCTGCTGATTTGCATTTTACCTCAGATAGGTCACCTAATCATTTTGAGTTCCTCTTTCTCCAAATGTAAATCCTTTTCAGAGGAGTTTTGAGGTGGCTGTGAAGCAGGTTGTTCTTGTGGGAAAGTCATTGTGTATTTGATCTGAGTTTGTATTGGTCAAGGTGGAATAATACTTTGAAGTCATTCAGTTTTGGGAAGGTCACTCAGGGTTTGGCAGATGTTACTTTGAATTTTGGCATTTTTGGGTCTCTCCCGTGTTCTTCAGTTAATATTTTTGTAAAAGCATGAGTAGTATGGATCTGTGAAAAAAATAGAACTACAGTTTGAAAAGCTGTGCTGCTAAGCTTGAATCTCAGTTTACAAGAGAGACTAAAAGTGTGTTTCTCCAAATAACTATCTCATTAAAGTAGCTTGGATGTCTCAGCTTTCTCCAAAAAAGACTCAGTTGTAGAAACTATTATTATTAACCTTCCAGTGGCTTTCACCCAGAGGTGTCCAGCCAGATGGATGTCTCTAAGGAAGATAAAGTAAGTGTTCAATACTCCAGCTCTTTTAGAAGTGGAGTTCCTCATTGTCTGCTAGAACGTTGGCCTAGAAGTCGAGTCCCTCCCTAGCCCCTTACTGGGTGTTGAACCCAGGGTCTCACACATGCTTTGCAAGTGCTCTACCACTGGGCTGTACTTCCAGCCCATTTTTTTCTTATTTTGAGGCAGGATCTAAGTTACGCAGGACTGTGGCGGAGTGCCTCTAGTCTTGAACTTGCAATCCTCCTGCCTCTGCATGGTCATCATTGCTGGGGTTACAGATGTGGGCCCAGCCATTTGATACTTTTTTTTAAACTTTACCTTTGAAGCAGGATACTTAATTTCTGTGCCTTAGTTTCTCCCCTGCATACTTATCTTAAATTTATGTTGTTGTGCAAAGAAATGAGAGACATTGTGACACACACTTAGTTTCTTTATATAGAAGATGTTTCCCTGGAGGGTGCGGTGGTGCACGCCTGTAATCCCAGTGGCTGGGGAGGTGGAGGCAGGAGGATCTCAAGTTCGAGACCAGATGCACTCTGTGTAATTTAGGGAGACCCTGTCTCAAAAAGTAATAAATGGGCTGGGGGCTCAGCTCAGTGGTCCAGCACTTGCAAAGCATGCAGGTGCCAGGCCCTGGGTTCAACCCTCAATACCACCACCACAAAAAAAAAGATGTTTCCTTGAGCCTTTAGATTGGACGTCGCGGTTCCAGCCATATCTGTTGTGTCTTTTGAGAATCACTTGCTCAAACTTTAGTGAAGTGAAGTCTTTCCTCCAACACTGGATCAGTTCTCAGTGATCTCTCTTCTCTGATTCTGTTCTATATGGTTATGTTCCTTCTGAGGCTCTAGTTAATATGCCCTTTAGTGCTCTCTTCTTTTTGCTGGTTGTGTAATGTGCATTTAATGTTTTTTGTCATTCCCAGTACTAAGTTTATGAGCATCATGAAGGTTTTAGGTTTCTTTAATATCTTCATTATTCCTAGACCAGTAAATTTATTGTTGTTGTTGTTGTCGTCGTCGTCATCATCGTTAGGTGCCATTGAGTCCGGTCCGACTCATAGCGACCCTATGTACAACAGAATGAAACACTCTCCAACACTGTGCCTTGCCTGGCATTATTGTCAGTGCTTTTCTGCTATTCATGGGGTTTCCAGTGGCAAATTGTTTTAGGAGTGGGCTACCAGGTCCTTCTCCCTAGCCTGCAGCACCTGATGTTCTCAGATGGTCTCCCAACCAAGGGATAACCAGGCTGGACCCTTCTCAGCTTGAGATCAGGTGGAATCAGATGCCAGGATGCCATGGCTGCAGATAGTAAATATGTAGAGATTGAGAAACCATGAGCGCTTATTTCTCCAAGGAGTCTCTTCTGGTAAACTAACCCCTCTCCTTTTTTTTTTTTTTTTTTTCCTCGTTCTGCCTCTTGGCACTTCCATAGACATTTATTTTCAACTTTTCTGTTCCAAGTAGATTACAGGTCTACAAGGGACTTATATCATTCTTTTTTGATAGTCTTTCATGCAGCACGTATTTTTTTGAACCCCTCCTGTGTGCCTGATGCTGTGTTAAAGATATGGTCAGCCATTGTAGAACTGGAAGCTACACCACAGTGAATGTCTTCCCTTATTTGCAGGATTCACCTTGAGACAATGTATTGTAATGATTAAGCTCTGGAATCACGCATTTCTAGGTTCAAATCCCTGCTCCATTATATGTTATCTTATGACTGTAGGCGAGTAACTTAACCATTCTGAAACCTTTCCTTTCTAATAAGATAATGAGGACAGTAGTAGCATCTGCCTCATAAGTAAGCTCTCAATATTCAATAAGACAAAGTATTAAAAATGTGGAGCACAATGCCTGATGAATATAACTACTTGGCTTTTCTTACCAAAAATTCGTTTTAGGACTGAAGTTATAGTTCAGTGCTTAGCATGGGTGAGACCTAGGGTAAAGGAAAAACAAAAAAGAGTAAAGAATGAATGAAACATTATTTCTTTCTGGTTTTTTTTTTGTTTGTTTTTTGTTTGTTTGACATAGTCTCTTGATGGTCCAGCCTCCTGCCTTGGCCTCCCAAGTTCTGGGGTTATAGGCATGTGCCATTATGCCCGGCTTTTTTCTTTTTCTTTTTTTATAGTCTCACTTTGTAGCCATGCCTGGCCCTGAACTCTTGATTCTCTTTCCTGAGACTCCTGAGTGCTGAGATTGCAGGTATGTACCACCACGCTGAGCAAGAATTTTAACTTCTAAAGAAATAATTTACTTATTTTTTACCGTGCTGGTGATGGAACCCAGGGTCTCCAGCATGCTAACCAAGCACAATATTTGTCATTTTTAAGTAACGCCCTCCCTTTTGTTTTCTTGGTAAATCAGATTTGCAGAACACCTGGCAATCCACTCCCAAGGCAATCCCGAAACAGCCATTGAAAACCCTATGAGGGTCGCTATGAGTGGGATTCCGACTTGAGGGCACCTAACAACAACAACAACAACATACCTTTACAGAAGGCATGATTGCTCTCAAAAGTTTACTCTGAATTTCTTTCTTTCTTTCTTTTTTTTTTTTTTTTTTTGAGATAGGGTCTTGCTAAGTTACGCAGACTGCCTCTGGTCTCAAACTTGAGATCCTCCTGCCTCTGCCTCCGAGCCACTGGGATTATAGGTGTGGGCCACTGCACCCAGCTTACTATGAAATTCTTTAGTGAACACACCTTTGTGTGCCACAGAACAGCTGCAGCCTAGGATCCAGGGGTCCCCGAAGGCGAATGACGCATCCCGATGGGTAACAGACACAGCAGCTCAGAGGCAGTGTGAATCTGTTCCATTTATTTCCAGATAGCCCAGCCTTTTTATACAGAATTACAATTCATTAAATCTTATGAAAGGTCAGAAAAAAGACAAGCAAGTTGGTAGTGTTGATGGATTACATCAAAGTTTTGCCAACAATCACTGGATTAAATTGTCACATGAGTGTCAGGTGGTGATCAAAGTGGGAAATGAATTTAGAGATAAATTGTGTTTACTTCAAAGAGATAAACTAGACGCCTGAGCATCTACAACTCCTGTAACAATTAACTATTCTTAACTTTATGCAGGAATTTAAGGTGGTTAACTGTCACCTGTGTGTCACCCCATTGACTCCATTGTTATGACAGACGGGTGCTTTATCTTATCGCAATGATTTGCTTACTGTAGAGCTGTCTGTACAAAGGCTTTTGTTCAAGGAGTTTGTGCTGTTGGAAGTCATTCAGGAATTTCCCCCCTCAAGAAAACCTGAGGCTGGTCAGCTCCCAATCTGAATTAGCATTGCCCACAGAGCCAGAAGATTATATATTTTTCATTAATATTTCCCAGAAATCTACAACAGTGACCAGTTAAAATTTAAGAAAAAGGAAAGATGAGGTTCCAAGTCCCTCTCCACGAAGAGACCTTTTGGAGGTACTCTTCCCCTCTTGGCCGACTTTCCCTCCGAGGCAGAAGGTACTTATTCCCTTTTCTGTATATTTTCCCTTCGATGCCTTTAGTAAAGATACTCTTCCTCATGTGGACACTGTCTACTCATCATGAGTGGATCTGGACCCGGCATTTGTGTTTTTAATTACTTGGGGCTTGGTTTACTTTTTTCCTCTTACATTATCAGAATAAGGGGACACATTTGTTTTGTAATCTAATTATGTTATTTTTGAGCAGTGAATGCTGTTTTACTGTTAGAAAAAAGATTGATGATTCTAGTATGCTGTTGCGGGAGTT
Organism: Pedetes capensis; assembly: GCA_007922755.1. Classification (NCBI taxonomy): domain Eukaryota; kingdom Metazoa; phylum Chordata; class Mammalia; order Rodentia; family Pedetidae; genus Pedetes; species Pedetes capensis. The sequence goes on from VMDO01001965.1 coordinate 92,724, forward strand.
AGTGGCTGTAGATTTAACAGAATTGAAATTGTTTTCTTAGAAGCATTAACCCTAAGGAAAGAGACTTAGAAACTTTTGGTGTCTTTACATCTGTTTTAATGGGAAAATCCAGAAAGACAATTTTTAAATAGGTGAATCTAATGCTTTGTTATAGTCTTAATGGAGAAAACAGTGTTCAATTTATGCCTTATAGTTAACACAGCTTGCATTCTTTTCATTAAATATTTAGTATATTTTATTAGGACTTTTCCATTCTTTCTCTGCAGATAGACTTTCTAAGCAGTGTTAATTATTTTACGTTACTAAGTACTAATTTAGGATCTCACAAAACATAACCCCCTTTATGTTTGAGTGGTGCTGGGGATCAAACCCAAGGCCTTTTATGTGCTAGGCACTACTAAGCTATACTACCACTTCTAACTCCTATCCCTTGTTTGTATTTTTTTTTTTTTAACTTTTTATCTTTCCCCACCCCCCCACCAAATTGGACCCTGGTCTTGTGAGTGCTAGGCAGGCATTCTATCACTTAGTGATATCTCTAGTCCCTGTATATATATATATATATTTTTGGCGGTACTGGGAGTTGAACCCAGGGCCTCGCACCTGCATGCTTTGCAAGTGCCGGACCACTGAGCTGCACCCCCAGCCCATTTGTTTTACTTTTTGAGACAGTGTCTCCCTAAGTTACGCAGACTGCCTCTGGTCTCGAACTTGTGGTCCTCCTGCCTCTGCCTCCTGAGCTACTGGGATTACAGGCGTGCACACGGCTCCATCTTTTATTATTTTTTAAAATTTGAGTCAAGGTCTTGCTAAGCTACACAAGCTGCCTCTGGCCTCCTACCTCCACCTCTGGAGTCCTTGGGATTATAGGAGTTCACCACCTCACTCTGCTTTTCTTACTGGTTACATTTTGAGATTTAATTCTAAAAAACAAAAACAAAAAAACCCAAAGATACGTTTTTGTGAAATTCCAAAGACATGAGTTAGGGCAGTGACCAGGGTAAGTACATGATAGAGTGTAACATGCTTGAAGACTTAGGGTCAGGGACAGATGTGTTTTTTATCTTGTGTGTAGCTCTGTTTGTGGTGCTTAATAGGAATTCATTAATGAATGAACATCGTACTATTTATAATGACTATTAGACTTCATTAAGAAAATGAATTATATTATACTTTCAGAAATTTTTCTGGAAATGACCAGGCTTCTGAGATATAGTCCTTTTCTAGATTGTTTTTCCTTACTGGTCACTATGTTGTTATAAGGGAGCAGATAGTTCCCCCACACTTTTGGATCTGAGGAATGAATTTAGGGTCTCGTTCATGCTAAGCACACACTTTATCACTGAGCTAGATCTGTAGCCTCAAGGCAGAAATTTTAAATTGAGATGTTTTGTTAGGGTGGAAGATATACTATATAATTAATTACTATATTTCTTAATTGTGATATATGCAGTTTTTTCTACTTTTGATACTTCTGTAATTGATATGTTGTATTATTATTATTATTTGTTTTTTGCTGTGCTGGGGATTGAACCCATAACTTCTTGTATGCTGGGCAAGTGCTCTACCGCTCAGCTACATCCTCAGCCCAGATATGTTTTATGATTGAGGACAATAAAACTGATTTATTGGTAGCATTGCTTTCTCAGTAGACCATAAATGACGATATGTCTTACAACTAATGGCATGTTTTAAAATTTTTTTTATTTTTATTTTCGTTTTTGAGGTCCTGGAGATGGAACACAGGGCCTTAAGCATGCTGGGCAAGTGCTGTATGGCTGACCTGCACCCCTAGCCCTAATGTCATCTTTTTTGGGTTTGTTTGTTTAGTGGTACTAGGGTGTTAAACCTAGGGCCTTGTACATACTTTGCAGGTGCTTTACCACTAAGCTGCATCCCCAACCCATTTTCCTTTTGTGTGTGTGTGTGTGTATGTGTGTGTGTGTGGTACTGGGGGTGAACCCAGGGCCTCACACTTGCATGCTCTGCAAGTGCTGGACCACTGAGCTGCACCCCCAGTCCATTTTTTTTTTTTTTTACTTTTTGAGACATGGTCTCACTAAGTTACACACACTGCCTCTAGTCTCGAACTTGCGATCCTCCTGCTTCCGCCTCCTGAGCCACTGGGATTACAGGCGTGCACCACCATGCCCGCTTTTTCCATTTTTTATCTTGAGATAGAGTCTCACTAAGTTATGCAGGCTACCTCTGGCCTTGAACTTGCAAAATTCCTACCTCTGCCTCCCAAATTGCTGGGATTACAGGCATGTGCCACCACACTTGGCCCCTAATGTCATTTTATAAATATTGAAATAGTGTGGCTGCCTTCATTTTTTAACACACTACCTGTTCAGGTTAAAACCTTATTTTAGTTAATTTTTATCTTGAACATCAATTTCTTTTTCTTTTCTTTTCTTATTTTCTTATCCCTGCTTTCTCATTTTTTAGGAGCAGTAGAGAACTGTGGACAATTCTCCTTGGAAGGTCAGCCTTGAGAGAACTGGTAAGTGGTAGGGTTCTTGAATGATTTTTTTTTTTTTTGGTAGCTTATTTTACAAAACAAACAGAAAACCTGCCTTCTCTTTGAAGTAGGAAGTTTTTTGTTTTGTTTTGTTTGAGACAAGGTCTTAATATATAGCTGAAGATGGCCTTATACTTGCATTATAGCCCAGGTTGATGTTGTTGTTAGTTGCCATCTTGTTGGGTCTGACTTTTAGGGGCCCTCATAAAGTTTTCAATGGCTGATTGTTTTGAGAGTGGGTTTCGAGGTCGTTCTCCCATTTTTGCTGGGGATTGAACCTAGGGCCTCAGTGCAGAGCAGCATTCTAACAACTGAGCTGAAACTCCAGCCCCATGTAGCCCCTGGGTGGCCTTGAATTCTCAGTCTTCCTGCCTCATCCTTTTTGAGTGCTGGATTATAGACATGTACAACCATGCCACCTGCAGCTGTACCACTGTGGTGTTGGATCCTGTCAGATTTTGGAAGCCAAGCAGGGTTGGACGTAGTTACTACTTGGATGGGAGACTACTTGGGAACACCAGGTGCTGTAGGCTTGGAAGAAGGACCTGGCAACCCGCTCCCAAAAAATAATCAGCCATTGAAAGCCCTATGAGTAGCAGAGAAGCATTGACGATACTGTTTTATCTGTTGTATGTAGGGTCGGTATGAGTCCGACACCAACTCAGTGGCACCTAACAACAACCAATAACCACCACCACCATGCCCAGCTAAGCACATTTTCTTATTCCTAAAACTTTAATAAAGTTATATAGTTCCAACTTTTCTTTGCTGAAGTGGGAATGTGTCTTATAGTGTAGCTGTTAAAATTTTCTTACTCTCTCTTTCTTTGTACCTCATTGATTCTTTTTCTGAAAAGATGTCATGCTGGTTGATTGCCTGGAGAGTAGGGATACAATAGCACTCTGCTACCTCGGGCTAAGAGCCTCAGGCCTTTCTTTATCTCATACTTTACTTGTGTTTTGTTTTCCTTTTATGTTCTTCCTTTAGATCATAGAAGCTGTGGTTTCTAGGACATTGCTGTGGCACACGTCTATATCCCAGTGACTTGGGAGGCTAAGGCAGAAGGCTGGCAGATTTAAGGCCAGGGGTAGCTTATGCCACTTAGTGAGACCCTGTCTCAGAATAAAAAATGTCTAAAAGGGGGACCTGGGGGTGCTGCTCACTGGTAAAGCACTTGTGTAGCCTGCACAAAGTCCTGAGTTCAACCCCCTAATCCCACAAAAAATATCCAACACCCCCCCAAAAAGCCTCCAGAAATAGATATTTGTTTATATTGATTCTTGGATGTTTTGACCATCTGAGGATAAAGCATTAAGATATTATTATTTGTTGTTGTTAGGTGCCATGGAGTTGGGTCCGATTCATAGTCACACTCATAGTGACCCTCATAGGGTTTTTTCAATGGCTGATTTTTCAGGAGTGGATTGTCATGTTCTTCTCATGTATTTTTGGTGCTGGGCGTTGAACCTAGGTCCTCAGAGAGTGCAGAGCAGCACTCCACCAACTGAACTAAACCCCAGCCCTCAGTTATTATTACTACTACTATTATAGCTAATATATAATTTTACACCTATTTTACTACCTTAATACTTTTTGATATGCCTTCATCTGAAAATTCCATTTCTAGAATGAATCTTTAGAAAGAATTCTTAAAAATGTTTTGTACATAAAGCACCTCAGCACAGCATTTCATGTATAGGTACGTGTGTGTGTGTGTGTATAAAATATAAAAGTACATATATTTTTTTGTAGTATTGAGAGGTTGAACTCAGGGCTTCGTGTATGCTAGGCAAAGCCTCTACTACTGAGCTACACTCCCAGCCCCTTTTTATTTTTATTTATTTATTTTTTTTGAGTCAGATTCTTGCCAGGTTGCACAGGCTGCCTTTGTCCTCGTACTTGTGATCTTCCTATCTCATTCTCCTGAGTTCCTGAAATTATAGGTGTACACCATGGCTCCTGGTGCATTATTTATATTAATAAAGAATTACAATCAGCTTAAGTGTATCTAATATTAGAAGAATGGTAAATAAATCATGAGCTAGCCACTTGGTAAAAAATTACTCAACCATTAGAAAGTATGTTTGTCAGGATTTCCATAATAAGGTTAAATTACCATGCTACAGTGTTAAGCAAAGAAAAGGAGGTTACAGAATTCTATATTCAAAATGATTTAAACTGTAGGGGGAAATGCAATTTAAAAAGACTCAGGGGAATATGTAATCTTCTGTATAACCCTGGAGTCTGATTAAAATCTGATTTGTATAATTGCCTTGTTCTTTTACAGAATCAGATTGAGGCAGAACTGAATAAACATTGGCAGCGGTTGTTAGAAGGCCTTTCTTACTACAAGCCTCCCAGGTATGGCTGTTGTATGTATCTTCCCTTAGAAGGCTGGCATAGATGAAACTGTCCTTACATATGCTTTTCTATTGCTGGATTAAGTAGATCAGAGAGACACAATTAAATCATCAATGGAAAAGAGTATGCCACATTTTTTTTCTGTCCATTGAAAGAAAGGGAAATCCACTCCAGAAGTACAGTATTATAGAATTCAATTATCTAACTCTATGTCTGGGGATGAAGATTTATTATTCAACTAATATTTTATTTTAATTGTTTGTTTTTTGTTTTTTTGAGACAGTCTCACTGTGTAGCCTAGGCTGGCCTAGAACTTGCTATGTAGACGAGGTTGGTCTGGAACGTACATTGATCATCCTATCTCTGCCTGTTGAGTGTTGAGATTGCAGGCATGTACCACCATGCCTGGCTCAGTTAGTATTTTAATATTTCAGCTTCACCGTGTTTGTGTCTGTGCTAAATGCTGGGATGTAACAATGAACAGTGATACTAGCAGCTGATAACAGTGTTTACTCTGTGCCAATTATTTTTAAAAATATTTTTAAATTAAAAAAAATTATTTTGTGTTACTGAGGAATTGAACCCAGAGCCTTGCACATACTTTGTTGTTGTTATTACTGTTAGATGCTCTTGAATTGGGTCCTACTCATAGCAACTCTGTGTACTACAGAACAAAACACTCCCCAACACTGTGCCATGCCCAGTGCTATGTCAGTGCTTCCCTGCTCTTCATAGGATTTTCAATGGCACATTGCTTCGGGATTGTATTGGGAGTAGTCTGCTGGGTCCTTCTCCCATTGCACGTACTTTACAAGTGCTCTGCTACTGAACTGCACTCCTAGCCCCTTTTTATTTTATTTTATTTATTTACTTTTTTTTGTGATTCTTGGGGGTTGAACCCAGGACCTTGCACATACTTTGCAAGTGCTCTACCACTGGGCCGCATCCCAATTTTTATTTTTTATCTTGAGCCATATCTCCCTCAGTTACACAGGCTGCCTCTGGCCTTGAAACTGTGATTCTCCTGCCTCTGCCTCTGAGTTGCTGGGATTATAGACATGAGCCACCAAGCCTGGACCCTTTTTATTTTTTAACTTTGTAATTTAATTTTATTTTTTGCAGTACTAGAGTGTTGAACCCATGGCCTTGCACATACTTTGTGACTGCTATACCACTGAGCTGCACTCCTAGCCCCCTTTTTAAAAATTTTACATTGAGATAGGGCCTTGCTAAGTTACATTGTCCGCCTCTGGCCTCGAACATGCAATCCTTTTATCTCCACTTCCTGAGTTGCTGGGATTACAGGTGTGTGCCACTGTGCCTAGCTTGTGCTAATTACTTTTCTAAAAACTTGATTTATCATAAGTTAGGTAAGGCAAAAGATTTATACAATATGGAGTGTAACCAGAGTGTTCATCATAAGTTGTATAATCCTCACGATGACCCTTGACATAGTTACTACTTTTATTCTTTGGGTGAATATAAAGATTTTTTTAGTGGGCAGTGGAAAATGATAATGACATATAAAGTGTTACAAAGAAGGGACTACATCTTGTATGTATGGCTAGGCTCAGTTACCTAAATTCTTAGCCTAGATCTCATGCTGTTGTACATCATAGTCCCATCATCCCCATTTCGCCTGTACTTCTGAAGATTTGTTGAATTTATTATATCTTTACTATCTTTATTCCCTTAAGTTAATTTATTGCTGCTGTTCATCAGTTGGGCTGGGATTTAGCTCAATTGGTAGAGCACTGCACTGCAGTCTCTGAGGTTCCGAGTTCAATTCCCAGCACTGCAAAAATGGGAGAAGGATATGGCAATCCACTCCCAAGGCAATCCTGAAACAGTCAGCCATTGGAAACCCTATGAGGGCCGCTATGAGTTGGATACCGACTCGATGGCACCTAACAACAACAACAACAACAAGTTCATTAGTTGATCCTTCCCCCATAATTACTTTGAAGTAACTCCCTCGCATATTATTTTATTTGTAAATACTCCACTATATATCTGAAATATATGGACTTTGTAAGAGAATATAATCACTTTCATCACATTTAGGTACTCTTATTATCATTGTTTCCATTTTACAGATGGGGAAACTGAGGCACAAAGAGGTTAAGTAACTTTCCCAAGGTCACACAGCTAGTAAGTGGTGGAACCAGGATGCAAACCTGGCAGTCTTACTCCAGTGTCTGTGTTCTTAATCATCATTCTATGTTGCCTTTTCCAGAACTTACTGTTTGCCATATTACTAGCCTTTATGTTGTGGATTTTCTGTGAAATGTGAGAATCTCTGTTAAAAAAAAAATCCAACAACAACATTGTGCTTTAGGTCACAGAATGGGCATTCATGGCATTTAAGGTTTTTTTGTTTGTTTTGGGGGTTGCTGATGATCAGACCTAGGACATGCTAAGCACATGCTCTACCGATGAACTATACCCTCAGCCAGTTATGGGTTTTTTTCTTGTTTTATTTTGTTTGAGACAGGGTCTTGTTATGTAGCACAGGCTGGCTTTAAACTCTCAGTCCTGCCTCAGTCTCTGGAGTGCTGAGTTTATAGGCACATACCACCACATGCCTGGTTTTTCTTTTTTTTCTTTAAGACAAAATTTCCCTTTACAATAGCACAGGATTTTGAAGTCTGATAGGCTTCTATTTCCTCTAAAACGGAACTTGAGACTTCACTGGAATTAATGTTTTCTTTCTTTAATATCCTCTTTTTGTTCCAGAATCCAGTTCAGGGTACCATGTTACATTGTCATGTCTCCTTAGTCTCTTCTTAGCTGTGACAGCACGTCAGTTTTATCCTTGGTTTTCATGTACTTGAACACTTTTGAGGAGGCTGGTGAGGTATTTTGTAGAATGCCCTCAACTTGGATTTGTCTGATATTTTCTCATTATAGACTTCTTGTTAGGTGCCGTCGAGTCGTGTCTGGCTCATATCGACCCTCATAGAGTTTTCAACGGCTGATTGTTTCGGGATTGCCTTGGAAGTGGATTGCCATGTCCTTTTCCCATTTTTGTGGTGCTAGGAATCGAACCCAGGACCTCAGAGATTGCACAGCGTTGCTCTACCAACGGAGCTAAATCCCAGCCCCATTATAGACTTAGGGTGTGGGTTTTTGAGAAGAATACACAGAGATGAAATACTGTTCTTACCATATAATTTCAGAGAGTATGTGGTATACTTGTGAAATAAGTGAAGACATTAACCTTTGTCACATGGTTAAGGTAGTGTTCTGAAGTGCTCATCAACTTTCTCCTCCATAAAGTTATCTTTTTCCCATTCTGTATTCTGTTCTTTGGAAGTGAGTCACCAAGTATAGTCCATTCTTGTTTTGAGATGAGATCTTGCTGTGTAGCCCAGGCTGGCATGGAACTCAGTATGTAGACCAGACTGGTCTCTGACTTAGGTTGTTCCTCCTGTTCTCAGCCTCCTAAGTGCTGAGATTACAGGCATGTACCACTATGCCTGATTCATTGTCCCCCCCAACCCCCAGTCTTAGGAATCAAACCCAGGCCCTTGTACATGCTAGACAAGTCCAGTATGGACCATGTGAAATGTGAAATGATGGTGAAATTTAACCTTCACCTCTTGAAGGTGGTAGCAGCTATATACGCTGTTTGGGATTCTCTGTAAGGGATATTTTCCTCCTACTCTCCTATTCATTGATTCATTTGTTTATGTCAATATGAACTTATGTATGCTTATCTTATAATTTGTCTATTCTGTTTTGGAGAGGTACTAGGGATTGAACACAGGGCCTTGCCCATGCTAGGCGTGTGCCCTACCACTGAGCTATACCCCTGTCTTCTCTGCTTGGTTTATACTTTGTTCCATCTTTGGCCATTGGGACTTCTTCCGGGTTGATATCTCTGTCCTTTTGACATGTCTCCTCCTCTTATGATTTGAGCACATCCTTACATTTCAGTACTATAGGATGCTTCAGGCTCATCTGGGTATTTTCCCTTTCCCAGCTCTAGAATGATCCATTACTCTGAGAAGTCTGATTCCTTTTATTAAAAGAGAATAATATTAGAAACCAAGATCTGGGTGCTGAGAGTTTTTGCTGCTGCCTGTGTGTCATAACTTGTAGGTGGATAGGGCTTGATAAATATATATGTGTATACCGACAGACCTGGTTTTAAATTTTATCTCAGTTTTTTATTAGCTGTGGGATTTTTGGTAAGTTATTTCCTCTTGCTAAATGTTGATAATTCCATTTGTAAAATGGGGATAGTAATATTTACCTTTCAGGATATTTTCTAGGATCAAAAACAATTAATGTAACCTAATAGATATAAGCTATATTGTTATAACTATAGTTAATAATAGACATACAGTCTTTTGTTACTTGGGCACAACCAGTTCTGTGTTATAGTCTATAGAGGTGAATGTGTTTATGTGTACTTTGTAGGTCCCTAAAGGGCAAGAAGAAAGCTCATAGTAAAAATATCTTTACATATTTTTATTTTAAGACTCTACGGGGTCATTGAGAATGAGGAAGTGATTCATTATTCTTTTCATAGTCCAAGTTCAGCTGAGAAAGTGAAAGCTAATAAGGATGTAGCTTCACCATTGAAGGAACTGGGCTTAAGAATCAGCAAGTTTTTGGTGAGTAAAAATTAGCACTGGCTCAGTTTATTTCTTGCAGTGTGGAGGTACATGGTCTTATTGTTAAAGATTGTTAGTTAAAATTCACTTTTTTCAGTTTGGGGGATTTTAATTGAACATATTATGTTTCAAAAATAACCAAGTTGCAACTCTTCTCACCAAAAGTCGCAAGTCAAAGTTGCCTGACCCACTTACTACATGTCATAGAGATTTCTTCAACATACAGGTGGTGCTTTTTAAGTTGACTAAGTTTATATTTAAATATGTAACTTTCTGTTTAATTTTGGAACCCCAGATCATGTCTGCCGCTGTACTAATATGCTTGGTGAACAATCAGTTGTTTCTGGCATGTGAACTTAATTGTCATGCAAATTGCATGTCTTTTTATTTCCTGCTTGGGTTAAAATGATTATCTTGTATGAAGTGTTTGAAAAGGACTTTTGTTCATTTAGTCAAGTCCTGCATTCATTCCATAGGGCAGTCCTTAGAATGCTTTGCACGATGTACGTTTTCTGAGCCAAGGTGGCCGTTGCTCACTTACGAGCTCTATGTTTTAGGGTCTTGACGAAGAGCAGAGTGTGCAGTTACTCCAGTGTTACCTTCAGGAGGATTACAGGGGTACCCGGGACTCACTAAAGGTTTGTAGTTATGTCCAGCTCCCTTCTGCTGCCTTTCTTCTTATTCCATGTTGAGTTTTAGATAATTTAGGTCTGGGCACCAGTTCTTTCTATAGAGGTAGGTTGTCATGTACAGCCGTTCTCAGGAAAGACTTCCTGAAGGGTTAAATAAGGACATGTATTTAAGCTGAGATCTTTCCTTATATTTCGAGGGGTGGAGAGATCAAAGAATGACAATCAGAGAATTGAGAAACTGTCCAGCTTGCCTAGTTCCTCGTCTTATATTATAAGGACAGTGAGGTCAGAGGAAAGGGAGAGGGATTTGGGCCCAGGTTTGGACAAACTTTGGTTAAAAATAAGGTGGAAAATGTTTACCAAAACAAATGGACAGTCACAGTCTTGAAGGTGAGGGACAGGTGTGCCATCCTTTTCTTCACCTGTTGAGTTTTGCTTCTAAGATGGCGTCTTAATCCCTCTGTTTTCTTTTAGACGGTCCTGCAAGATGAGAGACAGAGCCAGGCATTAATCCTGAAGGTCAGTAGTAGTCTCCATTTCCATTCTTTGGCGTGTAGTTGTATAACAGCTTCTTGATCTTGTTTTTCTGAGCATTGCTGGCTTTTGACTGTTCTCTTGGGTAAGCTTTGGGGTCTTGGTGAAGAAGCTTGCTAGCTCATTTGTGAAATAAAGAGACTTTTATCCCCTGGCCCAGCTGGAGAGTTTTTCTGAAGGAAATTTTTTGACTGCTGGTGGTGAGAACTGGCTCATTGACATCTTTTCTCTAAATCTAAATTCACTTGAAAGATTTGTGTGTATGTGTGTTGCTAGAGATTGAACCCAGAATCTCATGCCTGCTAGGCAAGCATCCTACCACTGAGCCACATCCCTGGCCCTTTAAGTCTAAATTCAACAGGATAAATTTGTGCTCCTTTAGCCCACCTGTACCCTCTTGCAGCCTTCTCACTGAGGATCTATGTTTTTGTGTGGGGTTTTCTTGGTTGTTTTCATTTTTTGAGACAGGATCTTGCTGTGTACCCCAAGCTGGCCTGGAACTCGCATAGATCCTTCTGCCTCAGCCTCTCGGTGCTGGGGTTACAGGCATACACCACCATGATTGTGATTTCTGAAATAGTTTCCTATTTGATATGTAGTGAGATATAAGCACATGAATTTGGGCCAGGGTTTATTTAGATCAGTTGATAGAATGCTATTCTACGCTCTTTGAGGCTCTGGGTTCGATTCCCAGCACCACAAAAATGGGAGAAGGGCCTGGCAACCCACTCCCGAAACAATTTGCCATTGAAAACCCTATGGAAGCAGAGAAGCACTGACATAGTGCTGGGCATGACACGGTGTTGGGGAATGTTTCATTCTGTTGTACCTAGGGTCACCATGAGTCAGACCCAACTCGACAGCACCTACCAGCAACAACAATGTACATGAACTATAAACAGGATGGTACATATTTATCAGTTGGTGTTTTTAGTATTTGTTTTCATGTATTTGGCCTGTCAGTTTATAATATGGTGTGTTATTTGAGTCCTCTGAGAACTCATGCTAGAAACCTTTCTCTCTTTTTTGAAACTTGTTTATATTATTGAGTAATAATTCCTTCCATCCTCCTTGGCTTATTTTATTTCCTGGTGTATGAAAATCTTTTGCTGTTTTTGTTTTATCTAACTAAATATATTTGCATTTCGGTGACTGCTTGTATAAATAAAGTTTTTCCATTTACATCATTTAAGTGACCTGATTATCAGTAAATATAAAACTGAGTGTCCTCTTTGCAAAGGTAGGTAACTGATTTTGAATCTTTGGGTTTTTTCCCAGATTGCAGACTACTACTATGAAGAAAGAACCTGTATTCTTCGTTGTGTCTTACACCTTCTGACTTACTTCCAAGATGAAAGGCACCCCTACAGGGTAAGCCTGTTTAGTCCTCTTGGTACTCTTGTCCTTGGTACAAGTACTTGGTACTATCCTGTATCATCAAACCTTTGTAAAAATTTTACATTATTCATATTCAGTGAATATTTTTTTCTAACTGTTACTCTGTTTTGATTTTTTTTTTTGTTTTTGAAGGTTGAATATGCAGATTGTGTTGATAAATTGGAGAAGGAACTAGTTTCAAAATATAGGCAGCAGTTTGAGGAGCTGTATAAAACAGAAGCACCAACCTGGGAGACACATGGGAATCTCATGGTATGTGGTGCTTAGTCTGTCCTGAATCTTGAGGAGAATGGCGTGCCCTAGTTTATGGAGCCCCAGCTAATTTGTTTACTCATATGTTAACTAAGCACATACATAAATTATGGTTCTTCAGAAAAGCATAAATATGTTAGATTGAAACATTGTTTCTTTTAATTAGTGGTACTTAATTTTGGCCCTTTTCTCTGGGGTTTCTTTATCCTATTTTCCTATTGTTTTTTGTTTTGTTTTGTTTTTTGTTTTTTGTTTTTGAGGCAGAGTCTTGCTCTGTAGCCCGGATTGGCCTTGAATTCACAGTTCTGCCTCCGTCGCCCACATGCTGGGATTATAGTGTTCAGCACTGTGTCCAGCTCTATTGTATTTCTTTTGTTCTTTCCTAAAATATTCTTTTAGTTGTTAATGGAACTATAAACCCAAGGTTTCATCTTCTTTATATCATTTTCTATTAAATGTGTAACATTAATCTGATCATTTTATCTTAAATCCTAAACCAATTTGCATTTACAGATTTTAGTGTGGCCTTTGTTTTGAAAAGAATACATTTAATTATTAAAACATGCTGGGCTGTGGGTGCAGCTCAGTGGTAGAGCAATGGCTTAGTGTGTGCAAGGCTCTGAGTTTGATCTTCAGCACCCTAAGAAAACAAAGTCAACCAGAAAAAAAAAAGATATTTTCTATTTAAAATATTTAATAGAAGAAAAGGACCTACTTACAATACAGTGTATAGAACATCTCTTTATAACCAGGACATTTATAGTCAAAAGCACAAAAGAGTAAAATTCCTAGGAATAAGCTTAAGACAATCCAAAATCTTGGTGAAGAGAGTTTTACATGCTGTAAAGGGTATAAAACAAGACATAGCTGAATAGAAAGATACACCACATTCTTGACTGTAGAGATTTAAGGGATTGGTTTGTTCACTATGAACCTATAAATTTCATGTAGTCTTAGAAAAAAAATTAGTGTTTGTTTTGTTCTGCTTATTAGTTTGAGGCTGCACAAACTGATTGTAAAATTTGTATGAAAATAGGTAAGAAAAGAAAAGAAAGAAAATAGGAAAGAAAGGAAAAGAAAATTTTGAAATAGGAAGATGATGCTTTCCAGATAGTAAAATTACAGATAGTAAAATGTTTTTTTTTTTCTTTTATGATACTGGGTATTGAACCCAGGACCTTGAATATACTCAGCAGATGCTGTACCACTGAGCTGTGGCCTCAGCGCCCTAAAACTATAATAACTTAAAGCTGAAATTGGCACATGAATAAATAGATTGTTGAATAGGGCTTATAGAAAGTCTCTATATAGATTCAAATACTGGTAGGGAATTAGTGTGTAATAAAAGTGGTATTTTACCTTTTCTTTTCTTTCTTTCTTTTTTTTTTTTTTAATAGTCCTGAGAGGTTGAACCCAGGGACTCACACATGCTAGAGAAGTGTTCTACCACTGAACTACACCACTAGCCCTTTTTAAATCTTTTTTTTTTTTTTTTTTTTTTTGTGGTGCTGGGGGTTCAACCCAGGGCCTTGCGCTTGCGTGCTTTTCAAGTGTTGCCACTGAGCTGCACCCCCAGCCCCTTTTTTAGTTTTTGAGACAGGGTCTCGCTGAATTACACAGACTGCTTCTGGTCTTGAACTTGTGATCCTCCTGCCTCCGCCTCCCGAGTTTCTGGGATTACAGGTATGTGCCACCATGCCAGGCTAAATTTTTATTGTTTTGACACAAGGTCTCACTAAGTTGTACAGGCTACCTCTGGTCTCAAACTTGTGCATCTTCTGCCTCAGCCTCCCATTTCACTGGGATTATAGACATGTACCGCGCCATCTGGCTTAAAGGTGGCATTTTAAATGAGTGGGGAAACATCAGATTATTCAGTAAGTGGTTTGGGAACTACAGGGCAGCCACTGGGAGGAAAATTAAGCTATATCTCTACGTCATTCTTTTTACTAAAAGGAAACCTAATGAGCTGGGCATGGGGGCACAGAGGTTTAATCCCAGCTACTTGGGAGGCTGAGGCAGGAGGATCACAAATTTGATACCTGCCTAGGCTACATAGTGAGTTCAAGGCCAGCCCAAGCAACTTACACCCTGTCTCAAAATAAAAAATAAAGAGCCAGGGCTGTCACACATGCTTTTAAATCCAGCGACCCGGGAGGCAGAGGCAGGAAGATCACAAGTTTGAGGCCAGAGGCAGACTGTGTAATTTAGTGAGACACTGTCTTAAAAAAACAAAGTTAAAAAAAAAATGGGCTTGAGGTACGGCTCAGTGGTTGAGCACTTGCAAAAAGCATGCGTGAGGCCCTGAGTTCAATTCCCCAGTACTGCAAAAAATAAAAATAAATAAATAAAAAGGGACTGGGCTACAGCCCAGTAGGAGGGCATTTGCCTAGTCTATGCAAGGCCCTGGTATCAATCTTCGCTATGAAAGAGAGAGAGAGAGAGAGAGAGAAAGAGAGAGAGAAAGAGCTTGGGGGTGGGGGGGAGAAGAACTATAAGTGCATTGAGAAGTGTGTTAATTTTCAAATATTGGATGCTTTCCTTATGCATCATGTAGTTAACTAATTTTTAACTTGGTCCCATTATGATCTAAGAACACATTCTGTATTCTTGCAGTCTTTTAAAATTTACTCCTTTCACCAGGCATAGTGGCATTTGCTTATAGTTTCAGATACTTGGGAGGTGAGTTTGAGGCCAGCCTGAAAAATATACTGAGATCCTGTCTCAAAAAAAGGGGGTGGGAGGACTGGAAGTGTGGCCGTGTTGGAGGAATGCTTGTTTAGCATGCACTGAGACCCTGTGTTTGAGTTCTAGCACCACCAGACAAAACAAAACAAAAAAACAGAGCAGAACTCTCATATGATCTTTCTTTCTTTTTTAAAAATTTATTTTTTACTTTTCCCATATGATCTTTCTTGGTAAATGTATGTACTGTGCACATATGAGAAGACTGTATTTGGCAGTAGTCGAGTGTGATGCTTAAGGTTGTTCAGATCTTCTGTTTGCTGATTTTTTTTTTTGTCAAGTTCTGTGTATTGTACAACATGATTTTGTTAGCAAAAGATTGGTAATAATCTAAGTGCCCCGATGGGCTGAGTAAAATAAACTAGAACATTTACACACAGTAGAATTCTATGCAACATTAACAATAGTTAGGGAACTGGTTGAATAATCTATATAATGGATTATTTTGTAGCTATAAAAAAGTAGAAAATAAATTCTTGATATATTATTACAGGAAGTAATCTTTAATATATATTATTAAATCAAAAAAGGTGCCAAATAGCTTTTGTACCATGTTTTTTTGTTTAGAGGTAGGCTATAGACTAAATGAGTGAATATGTATGGCATGTTGCTGAAGAAGACAAAAATCTCCTGATACTAATTGCTTCTGGGTAGAGGTTTAGATGACGGGGCAATAGGATTTGTGGGGAGGGAGGCTTTTCAACCTTATTCTTGTACTTAAAAATATTTCTATTGTGTGCATATGTTCTCTGATAAAAATAAGTCAGATGTTTGTTAATGTGGTTTTTAGTCTTACTTTCTCTCTTATTTTTTCTTCATTTGTCTTATAGACCGAGCGCCAGGTGTCCCGCTGGTTTGTTCAGTGCCTTCGGGAACAGTCCATGCTGCTAGAAATTATTTTCCTTTATTATGCATACTTTGAGATGGCACCTAGTGACCTACTGGTTTTAACCAAGATGTTTAAAGAGCAAGGATTTGGTAGTAGGCAAACCAATAGACACCTGGTGGACGAGACCATGGATCCTTTTGTAGATCGGATTGGGTAAGTCTGAATGAATTAAAGGTCATAGAATTTGCACAATGTTAAGTACATTGGTACTAGAGTGGTTCGGTAAATAGGTAAGAGGAAAGGTGTACTTTTCATTTAATATATGGGGGACAAGATGGGTGTGCTGACATGTTCCAGTTTATACAGAAAGTGCAGGGTGGAATTAAGGGGAACATGTTCTTTCAAAATAAGTGCTGTGCTGTTTCCCCCATGTGTCTGTCAGCTTGTTGTGCTGTGGGGGCTTGCAAGTTGCTGTGACGCTGAAAGCTATGCCACTGGTATTTCAAATACCAGCGGGGCCACCCATGGTGCACAGGCTTCAGCTGAGCTTTCAGACTAAGACAGACTAGGGACAAGTACCTGGAGGCCCACTCCTGAAACAAATAGCCATTGAAAACTCTGTGAATAGCAGAGAAGCACTGTTAAATACAGTGCTGGAAAATGAGCTCCCCAGGTTGAAAGGCAAAAGACAACTAGGGAAGAGCTCCCTCAGAGTAGTTGACTGTGAAGACAGAAAGGGAGTAGAGCCCCTGAGACCTCCATTTGTAGATGTAGCACAACTCAAAATGAGAAGCTACAGTGTTTGCAACAGTGGGCTCAAACATAAAATGGTCATGTGTATGGCACGGTGTCAGGCAGTGTTTCATTTTGTTTTACATAAGTCCAACCTGACTCTTAACAACAACAGCATGCTGGGTTTTTTAATTTTTTTACTTTCTTCATCTAAGGGGTTCATCTGTTCATTAAAGAAAATAGTGATAGGGTGACTATTGCAGGCTAGGCACTGTACAAATGCTAAGAAAACAATGATAAACAAAGCATATATATTCTTTGCCCTCTTTGAATTTCTTATTTTTTCCTCTACTGAGGGCCACAGATCTGTCTACACTTTGAGGCCTGTTCCTTCTTTGAGCAAAGAAACACACTTGAGAAATGAGACAGTTTACTTGGGTTAGGTGTAAGTGGCGACGTAGCAGGCTTTAGTATTGGATCTGTGCTATATGGTAGGCATGACCAGGTCTCACTATCAAGCACTTGATATGTGGTTGGTCAATTTGAGATATGGTGGAAGTATAAAATACATATATACTGAAGGGACTGGGATTGTAACTGAGTGGTGGAGTACATGCTTGGCACGAACAAGGCCCTGGGTTTGATCCCCAGCACCATACACACACACAGAGAAGAATCTAGATTTAGAAGCTTAGTATGAAGAGTGAATGTTAAAGAACCCTTTAGGAACTTTTTTGACAGTGAAGTGTCTTACATCTCGCCTTACTCTTGTTCAGAACAGCATATATAAGACCATGGTACTGTTTCTCTCTCCAGTTACTTCAGTGCCCTTATCCTGGTGGAAGGCATGGATATCGAGTCCTTACATAAGTGTGCTTTGGATGACAGGAGAGAACTGCACCAGTTTGCTCAGGATGGGCTTATCTGTCAGGTGAACTTGGAAAAGGCTTCTTTCTTTTTAAGATGGTTTATAGTTAGTAGTGTGTTTTTAACCACTGAATTATCCTGCTGCATAAAATTTTCAGTGACATTCTATATTATTAAATAGCTAGACCTGGAAGAAATCTCGCATTTGTTGGTCA
Organism: Pedetes capensis; assembly: GCA_007922755.1. Classification (NCBI taxonomy): domain Eukaryota; kingdom Metazoa; phylum Chordata; class Mammalia; order Rodentia; family Pedetidae; genus Pedetes; species Pedetes capensis. The sequence continues at coordinate 110,432 of VMDO01001965.1, forward strand.
TCTGTGTAGAGGTGATAATTGAATCTGTGAAAGCGAGTAGAGTCACTCATGGAGATGGCACAAGGACAAAAGAGGGCCAAGGACAAAAGCTTGGGGATTATTGGCATTAGTGTACATTGAGGTGAGCTTTTTAGAAAGATAGAAAAATGAGAGGTCATAGAAAGTTCAAGAAGGATCAGGTTAATAAAATTTCTAATCTCCACTTGAATGTATGCTTTATAGTTTTAAATGAAGACTACATAAAGTCAGACAAAAGTGTAGGTAAGAGTAGTCCAGGGGTTTATTAGTAGTCGCTGGGGAGTTGAGAAGCATGAAATGCTAGAATGGGAGAGTGAGGTTTCTTTGGATGAATGAAAGGCTAATTATTGAGCGTGAAGAATCCTGTTGGGGAATCGTGACCCATTCTGTTCAGAGAAATAGGTATGTTTTCTCCCCTCTTCAGGATATGGACCGTTTGATGTTGACCTTCGGGGACATTCCACATCATGCTCCAGTGCTTTTGGCCTGGGCTCTTCTCCGTCACACCCTGAACCCAGAAGAGACGAGCAGTGTGGTCCGGAAGATAGGTGGCACAGCCATCCAGCTGAATGTATTTCAGTTCATGACCCGACTCCTCCGCTCACTTGCCAGTGGGGGAAATGATGTGAGTCTAAAGCTGTTGGTGGTTGAGCATGAGGACGGGGAGAAAGCAGGGAAGAATTGTGAGAATTGTGAATAAGAATTGTTACAGTGAAGCGGATAATGGTGGTGATCTAAGTAACCTTTGCGGAGCATTTGCTGTGAACAGACAACTGTTCTCAGTGCTTAATTGGCAGCATCTCATTAAGTCCTTATACCACTTTATGTTAAAGATTATCTATCATCTTCTTTTATATATTAGGAAATTGAGACTCGGGGAAGTATAATTTGCCCCATACAACAACAATAGCCAGTAAGTGGTGGATCTGGTTTGAACTAATAATTATGAGTCTGACTCTGAACCAGTTAAGTATTTGGCCTAGAAAATACCTTGGAAGCCCGGCATAGTGGTGCACACCTGTAATCTCAGCACTGGGCAGGCTGAGGCGAGAATCGATACAAGTTTGAGGCTAGCCTGCTCTGTGGAGTGAGTTTAAGCCAGCCTGGGCTACACAGCAAGACTATTTCAGATAGATAGATAGACAGACAGACAGACTCTTTAACTGTTACAGGATGAGTTAGAAATTCTCTTGAGTCTTGGATTGGGGCCTAATTTGAGTAGGATGGTGTAGTCAGCTTATTTTGATATATTAAAATTTATCCATGAGGCTTGAGGTTTAGCTTAGTGGTCGAGTGCTTGCTTAGCATATGTGAGTCTCTGGGTTCAATCTCTAGCCCCACCAAAAGAAAAAAAAAAAAAAAGAAAAAGAAGAATAAATTAAAATGTGGAATTCAGCAATTACACTCTTTGGTTTTTACTCAAAGGAGTTTTAACTCTATGTCCGTACAAAAATCTGCTCAAAAATGTTTATAGCAACTTTATCCATAGTTGCTGGAACTTGCAGACAGCTAAAATGTCCTTCAGTAGGTGCATCCAGACAATGGAATATTATTCAGTGCTAAAAAGAAATGGGCTATGAAACCATGAAAAGACATGGAGGAACCAAGCATGCATATTACTAAGTGAAAGAAGCCAGTTTGAAAAGGCTGCATAGTTTGTGATTCCAGTGATACAACATTCTGGAAAAAGCAAAACTATGGAGAGACAGTGAAAGGAGCAGCAGTGGCCAGGGGTTAGATGAGAGGGAAGGGAGGATGAAAAGGTCAAGTACAGAGGATTTTTAGGGCAGCTAAAGTCTTTTAGCCTGCAGCCATAGCCCTGTGGCCTCTGATCCCCTCAGATCTCGGAAGCTAAGCAGGGTCAGGCCTGGTTAGAACCTGGATGGGAGACCACCTGTAGGCTTGGGAGACGGACCTGGCAGCCCACTCCCAAAAGACAATCAGCCATTGAAAACCCTATGAATAGCAGAGAAGCACTGACAATGGTGTTTTGCATGTTGTTCAGAGGGTCATTATGAGTCATTTACTGACTCGAGGGCACTTAACAACAAAAGTCTTTTAAAACAGAAAACTCCAGCCAATAGGCCCTACTTTCTGGCAATGGTTGATTAATGTTGGTGGCTGTATCATTCATATCAGCTCATACAGACTTTTTATGGCTTTCTCTAGGCTCACAATTATTAGTTCAAACCATATCCACCACTTACTGGATATGATTTTCTTTTACTCATACAAACTTTAATCATTTTGAAAATAGATCCCTTTGGTTTTATTCTTGACTGTGTTATAATGCCTTTGTCTCCTTTCTCTTTTCTCTTTGGTCTTCTTAATCTCATAACTAAATTAGAAAAATTGTGGAAGTTTTAGATTCCTGTTTGTTTACAAGGACTGTATCAATGTGCTAGGATTGTGCTGGGTCTGGGGAAGAGTTTTGTTACTCAGAATTAGCCACTGACTCCTCTGCCATTCCAGTGTACCACGAGCACCGCGTGCATGTGTATCTATGGACTCCTCTCTTTCGTTCTCACCTCGTTGGAGCTGCACACTCTGGGCAATCAGCAGGTCAGTGCCTGGCTTTTCTGAGGCTGTCTACATCCTCCCAGCTTTGTGATCTGGTTCCTACAAGCCCTCTGCAGATCTGGCAATGTTTGTTTCACATGTGAACTTGTATATTGCTGTTCATGTTCATTTGTTACTATGTGACTGATGTATGTTAATTGTAGCAAAAATAAAAAGTGCTGATAAAAAGAAAAAAGCATAATCCTATCACGCAAGATAGCTTCTGGTAACATTTTGATGTATTCCCTTCCATTTTCCATATTCACACACATAAAAATATAATAATTGTTTTCCGGAAATGGAGTCATGGTATATATAGTTGTCTCTTGGTATCTGTGGGGGAATTAGTTCCAGGAACTTCCAGGGGTACCAGAATCCACTGGTGTTCGTGTCCCTTATTTAAAATGGTGTAGTATTTGTAATAACTTACATCTTCCAATATTCTTTAAAATTATCTCTAGATGACTTATAGTACCTAGTACAGTGTAAATGCTATATGTTGTCTTTTTTGCTTGTTCATTTCATTTCTTTTTTTTTTTTTTCTGTACTTGGGTTGAACCCAGGGCCTCGCGCTTGCATGCTCTGCAAGTGCTGGACCACCGAGCTGTACCCCCAGCCCATTTTTTTACTTTTTGAAACAGGGTCTCGCTAAGTTACGCAGAGTACCTCTGGTCTCAAACTTGCGATCCTCCTGCCTCCGCCTCCCAAGCTGCTGGGATCACAGGCTTTCGCCACCGCGCCAGGCTCTATACTTTTTATTTTGAGACAGGGTCTCACCAAGTTATGCAAGGTGCCTCTGGCCCTGAATTTGGCCTCTGCCTCCCGAGTTGCTGGGATTATAGGCACGCACCACTGTGCCCGGCTTAACAAATTTTTTTTATCTTGAGACAACCTTGACAAGTTACAGACACTGCCTCTGGCCTCAAACTTGTGATTTTCCTGTGTCTGCCTCTTGTGTCGCTGGGATCACAGGCATGTGCCACTGTGTACAGCTTATTTTTTATTTTGAGTCAAGGTGTCAGTACTCAGGCTGCCTTTGACCCCGAACTCTTGATCCTCCCTCTGCCTTCCAAATTGCTGGGACTATAGATGTGTGTGAACCACCACACAGGAGTTGCCACCATGCTCTTTTAACCTCTTTTTTTTTTCTTTTTTTTTTTTTTTAACTCTAATTCTTCTATACCCCAGACATCTGTGGGTGCTAATAAATACATTTTTGTGACTTCTTAAAAACAATTGTATTATGAACCCTCATCCCATCACAAGTTTTCAACTTGTGGTCAATCTTATTTCATTTCTACCTCTTCCTTCCTCAAATTATTTTGAAGCAAATCCCAGACATCATTTAATATTTATTTATCTATCTATCTATTTATTTATTTATTTACTTACTTATTTTGCGGTACTGGGAGTTGAACCCAGCGCCTCGAGCCTGCATGCTTTGCAAATGCTGGACCACTGAGCTGCACCCCCCCAGCCCATTTTTTTTAGTTTTTGAGACAGGGTCTCGCTAAGTTACGCAGACTGCCTCTGGTCTTGAACTTGCGATCCTCCTGCCTCTGCCTCCCGAGCTGCAGGGATTACAGACGTGCGCTTACTGGTGGTTTTATGTCAACAGAATACAATAAAAGAGACACTGGTTCATTCAGGAAAAGCAAAGCATTTTCTTCCCTCCCCCAACAGGATGTAATTGACACAGCATGTGAAGTCCTGGCAGACCCTTCTCTTCCAGAACTGTTTTGGGGAACAGTAAGTATGTTGGAGGGGGTCATGCTATGACATTCTTGGGAACAAAAGGATTTAGCAGATGCTTTGTGATAGGTTTTATACTTAGCATTTATGTGTATTTTCTCATTTAATCTCCAGAAAAATCTGTGGAGTTGTTAATATCACCATTTTGCATATGATGAAGGTGATGCCTAGAGATGTGAAATGATTTGCCCAAGGTCGCACAGCTAGAAAGAGAGAGCTAGTACCCAGTTCCCTGTGACTTGAGTCTGTAGCCCAAATCATTAATCATTTTGTTATCATTGTCTTGTCACCTAGTGTGTTTAGCCAACCTGTTATCACCAAGTCTCTTTTCACATGGGCAGTCTTTCAGGCACTAGGGTTCCTGCAGCTCTTGAAAGTACTATTAGGGGATTGGAACTGTATTTTACAAGTTGTCAGAGTGTGGTGACTGGTTAGAGTGAGAATTTGCCTTTAGTGAGAATGATTTCTCACGAGTACTTGATGTTAGCATTGACAACAACTTCAAACTTTACATTCCAACTGGTAAGCATATTTTCTCCTGTACCATAGCTGGACTGATCTGCCTGTGTATCTTACCCTTTTTTTCCTGAGATGCTGTTTACTTTACCAGTAGCCCATGGTGTCTCTGGGCGAAGCTGATAGGAACCAGTGTTTAGGTTGGGCATCTATTGCTTGTGTGTAGTGGCTAAGTGGCTAAGTGCTGACATGTTTTTAGGTAGTTTTCACTTTAGTGAAACTCTTTCCCATGGAAAGAGTGGCCTGGAAGAAGTCACTGGATAGACTAGTAGTGTGTTTTCAGGTCCTCTATATATCCTTTTTCAGTGAAAGGATGAAAGTTTTAAATTATTGGGGGAGGATGACATCTATCTAAAGGGACGGATTAATTCTAGGTTTCCTTATGATTGCTGTGCAGTTCTGAAGCAGAATGACTTTTCCCCTTCCACAATAGGAACCAACCTCTGGTCTTGGGATTATCCTTGACAGCGTATGTGGAATGTTTCCCCATCTACTTTCCCCGCTCCTGCAATTGCTGCAAGCCCTTGTGTCAGGGAAGTCCACTGCCAAAAAGGTAGGTTATCAGATCCCTAAAGAGAAGGGAGGGTATTGTTGAGGCTCTTTCATTGGGAATCCCTTTTGCTTTGTGCATTGATACTCTACTGCCATGACAAGAATTTGTCTGAAATTAAAGATTCCAGTAGTATTGGCTTGGTTGTATACAAATAAATAAAAATCTTTTACTAAGTACCTATTGTAGATACTATGGTAGTAAGACAAAGTATAAAGTTCCTTAATGTGTACTTGTAAGAGAATAGTATAAGAAATGAGTGATAGGGCTAGTAATATAGTCAAGGGTAGAGAACCTTCCTGCCTACGTGCCTACCACATGTAAGGCCCTGGGTCTTATCTAAAAAATGGCGAAGATGCCGGGCGTGGTGGCACACGCCTGTAATCCTAGCGGCTCGGGAGGCGGAGGCGGGAGGATCTCAAGTTCGAGACCAGAGGCAGTCTGCGTAATTTAGTGAGACCCTGTCTCAAAAAGTAAAGGAAAAAAAAAAGGGCTGGGGTGCAGCTCAGTGGTCCAGCACTTGCAGAGCATGCAGGCGCGAGGCCCTGGGTTCAACCCCCAGTACCGCAAAAAAAAAAAAAAAAAAAGAATGGCGAAGATGAGCCGGGTGCGGTGGCGCATACCTGTAATCCCAGTGGCTTGGGAGGCGGAGGCGGGAGGATCGCAAGTTTGAGACTAGAGGCAGTCTGCGTAACTTAGTGAGACCCTGTCTCAAAAAGTAAAAAAAGAAAGAAAAAAAAAAAAGGACTGGGGGTGCAGCTCAGTGGTCCAGCACTTGCAGAACTTGCAGGCACAAGGCCCTTGGGTTCAACCCCTGGTACCGAAGGGAAAAAAAAAAAAAGAATGGTGAAGATTAGCTGAAGAGAACACATGGAAATTCTCAGAAGAGCCACACTGGTGGTCTGGTAGGAAGTTGGAGAGCCAGCACAAAGAGCAGCTGAAAGCGCAGACATGGGACCCTCTGCATGTCCCATAGATGAATGTGTGACTGGGTTTCTTTCTGCATGTTGGCAGGTGTATAGTTTCCTGGATAAGATGTCTTTCTACAATGAACTTTATAAGCACAAGCCTCATGATGTGCTCTCCCATGAAGATGGAACTCTTTGGCGGAGGCAAACACCCAAACTCCTGTACCCTCTGGGTAAGACAGAGATCCTTGTAGCCCCATTTACCCTTTTGCAAGGGGTCTAGTTGGACCTCATCATCGCTGGTTAATGTGAGTAGTCAGAAAGTTCTACTAGGCATCAATTAACCTAAGATACTACCTTTTTAGTTCCAAATATCCTTGCAGAGAAAATCTTGGCAGGTAAGGGCAAGAGGGGAATAGAAGCAGTTCATAACAACGGGGATCCAGGAGTATGCCAAGCTTCATGAGGCTATTTTTCAGATTTATCCTTCACTTGGTTACTTTTATTCCCCTCAAATACTATGGTTTTTCTTTGACTTTTTTTCCCCAAAAGTATAAAAAAACATGAAATACCAATAAGTTCTTGTATTGCAGATTAAGAAATATATAATTCAAATGTTATAGAGCTATCTGTATTCTGATTAATCCTATCAAATCTTGAATAATTCAATAATACGCAAAAAGTCAGGGCACAGAAAGAACCAAAGGCCACTTTTTTTTTTTTAAACACAGAAGATTCAAATATTCAGTCTAAAGAAAAATAATCATTTTGGCTATTTCCTGCATCTGCATGTTGATACCCTTACTGAAATATTACTCTATATATCATGGTTGGTCTTACTATTTTAAGTCAGACATAAAGCCTCAAAACCAGCTATCCAGACAAAACAGGTGATCGGAAAGATTATTTCTCTTCCATCTCCCTAGTCCCAGTAACTGTGAAGTCAATTTTATGACATGACTCCAAACACTGGATTATGAGGACAAATGTTAGGTCCAGTTTTTTCATAATCCTTTTTATTATGGCATGCGTGGTAGAACTTAGATGTGGAAGCCAGCATCAATCCTCCGAACCAAGTTGTATATCGCTGCATGCAGTACGTGATAACTTGTACATCAGTAAATTTGGCCTTCAGCCTATCGCTATTCCCTTCACTTAATTTCAGCCTGGCACCTACCCTTCTTTTCAAGTTACTTTGCATGTGATATCCAATGTCCCTGACATGGTTGAACTTCCAGAGAGAATAATACTCTTTTAGTGAGGACATCTGGCATCAGTAGGACAATTCTGAATTACTTCATATGTGACTGTGATAGCTGTGTAAAGTCTAGATTAGCAAACTCTGGGTGAAAAAGATTTCAGATCCCAAGAATCTCTCATCACCAACATCAATGGAAAATTCTTTGAGGAGCATTGTTTCCAGTATACTGCTTAATCTACCTTGGCCCGACTGTTTCATAGTTGTGAAATTCTTTGACTAAATCTGGCTACACATAACTATGGAGCTTGTTTACTGCCTTAGCTGTTACCAGGATTGTTCTGGAGGGATGCCTATTTGTCTATCTCGTAGCACTTGCTGAGTAAAATACAGTATTATCTCATCCTGTGATTGGAGTGTGTTTAATACTCTGCCAATCACACACCCTTCAGCCACAGGAATGACATGAGTGACACCCTCCCTCTCCAGGTTCTACTACTGTGCCAGGAAGTGTCCATTCTCCTTGTCTTATGGTCCAGGATACAGCTAATGCAAGAATGGCCCGCAGAGCACTCACTAAACAAGCCTGGAACATTGAAAGACTCAGGTGTTATATTAGCAGTTTATTTCCTGTTAGCTGGAGTATTCAGTGGAGGTCCAGTCAAAAGAAAATAATGGTCTTCAGGTTCTGCCCTTAAATATTTAAAGATCATTTGCTTCATAAAACTTTCTATCAAGTCCTAGTTTTCAGCTGTACCACGGCAGATTGGCCCCTTTGTTGGATATGTAGATTTTTCTGCTGATTCATCATCAATGAAGAAGTCTAGGTCATCAACACCTTTCATCAGCCATCTTTGGGTCTGATCACTTACTTTTGCTGACTCCTTAATAGCAATACAGAAAGGTCCAGGAGGCATGGTGCACACCTACAGTTCCAGTGACTCGGAAGGTTGAGACAGAAGGATTACAAGTTCGATACTACAAATAATACTACAACAGATGTATACAACCTGACATACTGGTGCTTTTAGTTTTAGTAGGCAGAATCCCCAACATGAAATTGTTGGAAAAAAGGATACATACACAATAAAAAACTGGAATAGATGCCCATTAACTGATGAGTGAACAAAATGTGGTATATACACACAATGGAATATTATTCAGCCTTAAAAAGAAAGGAAATTCTATCTGGGAGTATGGCTCAGTGGTAGAGTGCATTTCTAGCACGTGCAAGGACCTGAGTTCAATTCTCACACTACAAAAAAAAAAAAAAGAACTGACACAGATTATGCAACATGGATGAACCTTGAAGACAGTTTGCTTAAGTGAAGTAAGCCAATCACAAAAGGACAAATGCTATATGCTTGTACTTTTTTTTCTTTCTTTTCTTTTCCTTTTTTTTTTTTTTTTTTTTTTTTTTTGCAGTACTTGGGTGGGGTGGGTGCTGAACTCAGGGCCTCTTGCATGCTAGACAAGTGCTCTACCACCAAGCTGCACCTCTAGTCCATTTTTTTTTTTTTTTGAATTAGGGTCTTGCTAAATTATGCAGGCTGCTTCTGGCCTCGAACCTGTGATCCTCCTGTCTCTGCCTCCTGAGTCACTGGGATTACAGGCATGAGCTACATACCCAGCTTTGGATTGATTCTTGATTTTGAGGATAGTGATCTTAATTAACATAGACTTTTGTTGGCAAGTAATAGTAAATAAAATTAATAGGAAGCCATTTGTTTTCTGTGCTAGGCCCAGTAGACCAAATTAGCTAAATTCCTCACCACTAAACTGAAACTAAGGTATTTATGTAACTTTCTGAGAAATCAGGAGATGATAGCCAAGTTCCCAAATGTACCAGATGGAGTTGGCATGCTTAAAGTTCCCTTTGTGTTCATTCTTGCAAACAAGTAAACTGGGTGTCAACCATTTGTTTTCCTATTACTGTGTTTCCCTTTTCCCACCTTATGTGGAAAGTAACTTTGAAGTGACCAATCTACTTTTTGCTCATTGGTTTTGCTTTCTTTAGCCTGTCTCTGTCTATAAAATCAACCTCTTCTGCTTAGCACACTGGAACTCTCGTTCTATGGTACAGAATGAAGTGTTGCCTGATTCTAGAATTGCAAACAGAGCCAATTAAGATCTTAAAAGTAAATTTGTTGTAATTTTTTTTTAGTCATTGTAGTCAATACACAGCTAAATGGGTTTCATTATGACATTTCCATCCATCGTCTCATGAGTCTACTTTGATGAGATCCTTCAGAGTAGTCTGAATTCCAAGACAGAAAATACAGTGGTGATTGCTGGGGACTGGGAAATTAAGAGAGTAGAGAATTATTGGGCAGTGGGGACAGCGTTTCAGTTTTGCAAGATACACAACTTCTGTGGTTAGAAGGTGGTAATGGCTGTACTACCTTGTGAATGTTCTGAGTGCCACTGAATTGTTACTTGAACATGGTTGAGATGGTAAATTTGATGTTAGCTGTATTTTACCACAATTCAAAAAATAATTTAAAGCTAGGCATGGCAACACACACTTGTAGATCTAGCTTCTTGCAAGGCTAAAGCCAGAGGATCACTTGAGCCTGTGAATTTGAGACCAGCCTGGGCAACATAGTGAGACCCCTTTTAAAAAAAAAAAATTTTTTTTTTAATTAATTAATTAATTTATTTATTTGCGGTCCTGGGGGTTGAACCCAGGGCCTCGCAATTGCATGCTTTGCAAGTGCTGCACCCCCCGCCCATTTTTAAACTTTGTTTGAGAAAGGGTTTTGCTAAATTACCTGCACTACCTCTGGTCTTGAACTTGTGATCCTCCTGCTTCCACCTCTCGAGCCACTAGAATTACAAGTGTGTGCCACCGTGCTAATTTTAAAAGTTTTGAATAAGCAGTGCCAGGTAAAGTTGTAGAAAACAGTTGTAACAGTTTCTTCTCTGGCTGGCAGTGAGTATGTAAGAGTAAGCAGTTACCCTTTTAAGCTCACGTGTCCCAGGTGCTCAAGGACAATAGTATGGAGGGCACAGCTGTTCTGTTCCTAACCCACCTGGCCACTGTTCTGCCTGGGATCAGGCATCTGCAGTGGTGCAGCAGTCGTCATTGAAATGGAAAACACTGTGCACATAGGCAGTTTTCAGGCTTGCGGGAAAGAGTCACTTGTGCAGATGACAAGAAAGAAATGACAAGAAAAAGCTGTAGGAATGTCAGCTACTAAGAAGCGACTCTTACATCTCTCTGTTTACGTATTGATGTCTGATGGAGGAGTCTCTTCCTCTTTGCCCTCTGGTGTTAGACTGATTTCTTTTCCTCTCTTCCTTAGGCGGTCCAACCAACCTTCGCATACCTCAGGGCACCGTGGGCCAAGTCATGTTGGATGATAGGGCTTATCTGGTACGCTGGGAATACTCCTACAGCAGCTGGACCCTCTTTACCTGTGAGATTGAAATGCTACTTCATGTTGTTTCAACTGCAGGTAAGGTCAGCTTTCAGAGAGATCACTCCAGGGAGGGGAAAGTGGATGTGCTTGGAGGATAGACAGAATTTCAAGATAGAATTCAGAGCCATCAAGGTCGGGATTCGCCTACTTTGTGTCTCGGAGACCATTCAGTGGTGTTACGGACTTGTTTGCTGAGGTCACAGGCTGTCTTTCCCCTCAGATGTGATTCAGCACTGTCAGCGAGTCAAACCCATCATTGACCTGGTCCACAAAGTCATCAGCACAGATCTGTCCATCGCAGACTGTCTTCTGCCCATCACGTCCCGCATCTACATGCTGTTGCAGCGGTGAGTGTCTCTTAACCGGCCCCCAGCTGCCTGCAGAGCTTGACGCAGTGATTCTTGGTTTCCAGGAGTCTGGGCACGCACCCTCTGGGTTAACGTCTGTGCATTTCTCTGTGGGAAGCCTTCACTTGTCCCCAGCTGAGGGCTTTATTGTTCCTGCTGAGAGGAGGGGTGTGGGGAGAGAACTGGGAAATACTCCGATGGAACCAGTTGTGTACTTCATCTTGTTGAGTACAGTGCTGTTCTCCAACCAGGTTGACAACTGTGATCTCCCCACCTGTGGATGTCATTGCTTCTTGTGTCAATTGCTTGACCGTCTTGGCGGCCCGGAATCCAGCAAAGGTGAAGCACCAAGTCTCCCAGCAACCAAGGAGTGTCGCACTTGGCGTACACCTGGACCCATGTGGACATTTGACTCTTCTTTTTCCTTTTCAGGTCTGGACTGATCTTCGTCATACAGGTTTTTTACCATTTGTGGCCCATCCTGTCTCCAGCACAAGTCAGATGATTAGGTGAGCCAGGTCTGGGGTAGGTAGGCCTTATTCTGTAGGGCAGACCGTCCTTATTTCAGGTCTAGTCTGGCCTTATTCATTTGAAAGAAACTCTCTATAGCCGGGTGCGGTGGCGCACGCCTGTAATCCCAGCGGCTCGGGAGGCGGAGGCAAGAGGATCGCAAGTTCGAGACCAGAGGCAGTCTGTGAAGTTTAGGGAGACCCTGTCTCAAAAAGTAAAAAAAATGGGCTGATGGTGCAGCTCAGTGGTCCAGCACTTGCAGAGCATGCAGGCGCAAGGCCCTGGGTTCAACCCCCAGTACCCCCCCCCCCCAAAAAAAAAGAAACTCTGTTACTGGGCATGGTGACACATGCCTATAATCTTAGCACTTAGGAGGCTGAGGCAGGAGGATTAGTGTGAATTCAAGGCCAACCTGGGCTATGTAAGTAGACTCTCCGAAAAACAGAAGCTGCGTTCTCCATATACTCTGTGCGTTCCTTGACTGTTCAACCCTTAGACCCAAGGGTGAGTGTGGACAAGGTAAAGGAGATGATGGGACATGGGACACAGAGCTGCCTTCTTCTCTGAAGGCACACTGATGGTTCAGTGTTTTGTTTCGTTTTCTGGTACTTGGGGTCTTGCACATACTTTACAAGTTGTCTATCACTGGGGTCCACCTCTAGCCCATTTTTACTTTTTTATTTTGAGTCATGGTCTCGCCTAGTTACAGAGGCTGCCTCTGGCCTCGAACTTGTGATCTTCTTGCCTCAGCCTCTTGAGCTGCTGCAATTGTAAACATGTGCCATTGCATTCAGCTGATGGTTCAGTTTTTAAAGCCTGAGAGAGAAAATTTCTTATCCAGGAACTACTTCAGGTACATGAGAATTTACTTTCCAGCCAAGAAAATCCAGAAGTATCTGGATCTAAAGGCTTACTGTCCTATTCTCAAGCACAGTTAGTGTGATTTTCCTTGTTCCATGGGTATGCAAGCCTGCCCAGTAGACCGGTTACCAATACACTGAACATTCCAGCCTTGTTCTTTCCTGCTTGTAAGACAGAGATGTTTCCTTGATGGCTTGTTTGACTTTTCACTATAAACCTCTTGAGAGTCTACATCAATAAAACATTTTCTTAATATTTTCTCTAGGGTATAAAATTACCTACATTTAGCCAGGTGTGGCGGCACATGCCTGTAACCCCAGTGACTTGGGAAGCAGAGGCAGGAGGATCGTAAGTTTGAGGCCAAAAGCAGCTTATATAACTTAGTGACACCCTGTCTTAAGATAAAAAATGAAAAAGGGGCTGGGGGTGAAGCTCAGTGGTAGAGCGCTTGCAAAGTATCCGTAAGGTCCTGGGTTCAGCCTCCTGGTACTGTAAACAAAAACAAAAATTGCCTACTTTTTTTTTATTATTATTATTTCCGTTTCAGAGCATTTGTGTTTTATGCAAGAGCTAACTAGATAATAACAAGAATCCTCTGAGATTAGCATCTTGAAGCCTGGGAATTACCCCATTGTTTTATCCCTCTACCTCTCTGTCTTTCCCCAGTGCTGAGGGAATGAATGCTGGCGGGTACGGAAACCTTCTGATGAATAGTGAGCAGCCACAGGGCGAGTATGGGGTCACCGTTGCCTTCCTGCGCTTGATCACCACCCTTGTTAAGGTACAGTGTTGTCAGATGCTTCTGAAATCGTTTCCATGTCTTCCACGACTGTGGTCGTTTTATCTGTAGGCAGAGCATTTGTCCGAAGTTAAGGTGGCATCAGTTTCTGTGCTTTTGAGAACCTTCTACGAAGCCCGGCCTGGCGGCACACACCTGTGATCCCAGCACTCAGGAGGCTAAGGCAGGAGGATTGATGCAAGTTCAAGCCCAGCATGGTCTACGTAGCAAGTTACCAGGACGGCCTGAGCTACACAGTGAGACCCTGTCTCATAAGACCAGAAAGACCCTCAAAACCTATGTGCCAGGATGTTCAATAGGTGCTTAATTATGTGATTGTTTAATACCCAGAAGGTTTATGGGGTAGAAGTCGAAAGCCATATGAGTACTGCAGTGTTTCTCCAGCTGTTTTGACTATCTCTAGGGCAATATGTTTTACATTTCATTCCGCTATATACGTGTGTGTGTGTGTGTGTGTGTGTGTGTGTGTGTGTACTTCATAGCAGTTTCACATTCATAGTGTAGTACTTGCTACATAGGAAGCACTATGATATTTCCTATTCAGTTCCTTCCTCCCTCCTTTTTATTTTCTTCTTTTCTTTCTTTTCTTTTCTTTTCTTTCCCCCATGAGACAAGAGGGTTCTCTGTTTAGGCCTGGCTGCCCTGTGACTTGCTACATACTGCAGGCTGGGTTTGAGCTTTTGGCAACCTTCCTGTCTCTGGTTCCTAAGTGCTGGGATTATAGGCATGTGCCACCATGCCTGGCCGCCCTTTCCTTTTACAGTGAGTTAGTACCATAAGCTGATTTCATATTTAATGGACCACAACTCTGAAAAAATACTAGGATAGGGTTCAGGACTTTGGAGTTGGATAGAATTAGGTTTACATTTCGGGTTGATCATTCAATGCATGGCCTTGGGTACGTGCAGAGTTTCTCAGATCTATTTTTTTCTTTTTTCTTTTTGGCGCTACTCAGGTTGAACCCAGGGCCAGGGCCTCGCATGTACTTTGCAAGTGCTTTACCACTGGGATGCACCTTCAGCCTGTTTTTTTATTTTTTATTTTGAGTCAGGGTCTTGCTAAGTTACACAGGCTGCCTCTGGCCTTGAACTCAAGATCCTCCTGTCTCCGCCTCCTGAGTTGCTGGGATTACAAGTGTGCACCACTGTGCCCTGTGCCACTGTGCTCTGCAGATCCTTCAGAAAATAGGAATGGCATGTGGTTTCTACCTTGTGGAGTGAAGAGGATCATGCTTGAAAAGCAGTCAGCATGCTTCTCCCCTATAGGAATCAGTGAACGTTTAAAAAGAAAACTGTGTATAGAAATAGGGATAGAGACACAGATGTTTATATTTAAAGAATCTCCACCTTTACACTTCATATAGGCACTTTTTGTGACTTTGTCATATTGTCTTTTCATTTGGTTTTTGTATTCTAGAGAAATCCATAACAGACTCAGTTGAAGTATGGATTTCTTTTCCTTTTTTTCTCTTCTCTTCTCTTCCCCCCCCCCGTACTAGGGTATTGAACCCAGGGCCTTTTTTTTTTTTTTTTTTTTGTGGTACTGAGGGTTAACCCCGGGGCCTCACGCCTGCATGCTTTGCAAGTGCTAGACCACTGAGCTGCACCCCCAGCCCTTTTATTTTTTTCCTTACTTTCTGAGACAGGGTCTCGCTAAGTTCTGCAGACTTCCTCTGATCTTGAACTTACGATCCTCCTGGCTCCACCTCCCAAGCCACTGGGATTACAGGCGTGTGCCACCACGCCCAGCTCCATTTTAAATTCTTTTTGAGACAGGATCTCACTAAGTGGTGCAGGCCACTTCTGGCCTCAAACCTGGCAGTCCTTCTGTGTAAGCCCTGGGTAACTGGGGTTACAGGCATGTGCCGTGATGCCTTGCTTCTTTTTTGTTTTTTAATTTTTTTTTTTCTTTTGGTTGAAGGGATTGAACTCAGGGCCTTATGTACACTAGGTAAGCACTCTGCCACTGAGCTACATCCCCAGTGAAATAAAGATTTCTAATGTTTCTGTTTTTCACTGGTGGCCAAGGTTTGCCTAGGTCTCCTCAGGACCTGTCTGTGCTTTCGGAGTTAAATCTCACGTAAGTCTCCCTTACATGACAGAGCCCCTCACAGAATGGTTTCCCATAGGGGCAGCTTGGCAGCACCCAGAGCCAGGGGCTGGTGCCCTGTGTGATGTTTGTGCTGAAGGAGATGCTTCCCTGCTACCACAAGTGGCGCTACAACTCTCACGGGGTGCGGGAGCAGATCGGTAAGGACAGCGTGGGCAGGGATGGCCTGGGGAGGTCCGGCTCCCTGGGGCTCTTTCTCTCCCTTTCTTGGGATAAGGGTCATCACACAGAGCCACATCGTTGCTATGTCTTTTCTGGAACCCAGGCTGCCTGATCCTGGAGCTGATCCATGCGATCCTGAACTTGTGCCACGAGACAGACTTTCATAGCAGGTAATGAGGGGAACCGTTGGTAGAGCTCCGTGCTCACCAGGGGAAGATTCGGGCTGTTGACACAGGAAGCCATCTCATTTCTTCCTGTAGAGCTCACCTGCATTGAACCCAGAGCTCATTAATCTCAAAACTATGATTTGCTTTCCTTTGTCTTAATTCTCATTTTTCCCTATGGAGAGTGAAGAGCAAATGAAGTGGGAATGAGATGGTATTTTTTTTTTTTTTTTTTTGGCTCGTGTGTATATACACTTACTCATTTTTTATTTTTACGAAAACTATACATGTTAATGGAAAACACTCATTCAGTGCAAAATGAATGACTGTTGTTCACAGGTTAGTGTGTTTTTCCTAGTTTTTTTCTGTTTGCACTAACTGCTCTGTAACCTTATTTCTGTTCCACTGTACGGTAAATGTCTTGTTTTAATAGTTCCATACATTCCGTGTATGGGTAAATCATGATTCATTTCAGTTAACATGTGTGCTAATTGATAGATAGCTTAGCTTGCTTCTCGGGCTGGTCTTTAGCATCAAATCTACTTCAGGGAAGTGATCAGAGTGCCTTCGTCTCGCACAGATACGATCCGTATCACCAGCGTCCAGTTGGTTAGGTTTGCCATGGACAGCACCTTTTCCTTCCAGGGGTAAGCTTGGCAGCTCTCCCCCTCACTGACAACCCCTCTGTCTTCCAGTCACACTCCCAGCCTGCAGTCTCTCTGCATCTGCAGTCTGGCCTACACAGAAGCAGGACAGACAGTCATCAATATCATGGGCATTGGCGTGGACACCATTGACATGGTGATGGCTGCTCAGCCTCGAAGGTAGGGCTCCCTTTCTGCCTGTCCCCACCAGCCCTTGTTGTGCCTGCATGCCATAAGAGCTCTGTCGGATGTTAACATGCAGCTGCTTTTTTTTTTTTTTTTTTTTTTTTTTTGCAGTACTGGGGTGTTGAACCCAGGGCCTCGTGCTTGCATGCTTTGCAAGTGCTGGACCACTGAGCTACACCCCAGCCCATTATTTTTTTCCATTTTTTGAGGTAAGGTCTTGTTACGCAGACTGCCTTTGGTCTTGAACTTGCGATCCTCCTGCCTCTGCCTCTGCCTCCCCAGCCACTGGGATTAGGTGTGTGCCACCGTGCCCAGCTACATGCAGCTGCTTTTTAGGCAGTTGTTGTTGTTGTTAGGTGCCATCGAGTCAGTATCCGACTCATAGCGACCCTCATAGGGTTTTCCATGGCAGACTGTTTCGGGATTGCCTTGGGAGTGGATTGCCAGGTTCTTCTCCCATTTTTGCGGTGCTGGGAATTGAACTTGGGACCTCATAGACTGCAGCGCAGCGCTCTAACAAATGAGCTAAATCCCAGCCCTTCTAGGCAGTAGCCTTTCCATAAGCTAGTGACTGCTTTGTTGACTGGCGCATAGTACAGGGAGTTGATTACTCCTCTCCTACTGGGACCAGGGGCCTCTAACAGAAGCTGTTGAACTCTGGAATTGTTAGAATCTAATTCATAAGAACATACATGCTGCAAGTCTGAATTAACTTTGGTTTCCATTTGGCACCCTAGTGATGGCACCGAGGGCCAGGGGCAGGGCCAGCTGCTGATCAAGACGGTGAAATTGGCATTTTCTGTCACCAACAATGTCATTCGGCTGAAACCTCCTTCCAATGTGGTGTCCCCTCTGGAACAGGCTCTCACACAACATGGTATGTGTTTCTCTTCCAATCAGCAACACTTCTGCCCACAAATAGATGGTTTAAGCCACATTTGTAGACATTCACAGTCTTTTCTGATCAATTCCTGGAGGAAATTTGGGAATGAAACCACCTTCTTTCTAGGACTTGGAAACCATGCTTGTTCCTGCCTCCTATACTCCCATCTCCTTTTTTATTTTATTTTTTATTTTGAGACAGGGTCTTGCTAAGTTGTGCAAGCTGCCTTTGGCCCCAAACTGATGATCCTGCCTCAGCCTCTCAAGTTGCTGGGATTATAGGCATGCACCACGACACGTGGCTGACAGACAGTAGCTAAAATCTGCTGGGTAGCCCAGCAGACTGTTGTGTGGTCCAAATTTAGGCTTCAGCCAGGTGTGTGACCTCAAGTGTATCATTTGAAAACTTTAAGATTTCTCATCTGTCAAACAGGACAATAGTGCTATCCACTTTAGAGTAAGATAAAGAGTAGATAAATAAGCTGGGTGTGGTGGTTCATGCGCATAAGCAAAGCACACAGGAGGCTGAAGCAAGAGACTTGCAAGGTCAAGGCCAGCCTGGGCTACATAGTAACACCTTCTCTCAAAACCCCAAACAAACAACAAAAAAGAGAGATAAATAGCTACATGTGAAATATGAAGAGAAGTTTCTGATACCTGTTAAACATTGGCTTTTATCATACTGTGCACTGTGACTTCAGTTATTTAACGTCTTTGTGACCCAGTCTGCTCATTTTCTTTTATTTTTTGTGGTGCTGGGGGTTGAACCCACAGCCTCCCGCATGCTTCCAAGTGCTCCACCACTGAGCTGTTCCCCTAACCCCTTTTTTACTTTTTGAGACAATGCCTTGCTGAGTTGTATAGGCTGCCTCTTTATTTTTCTTTTTTCTTTTGTGGTGCTGGGGAATTGAATCTGTGGCCTCACACGTGCTAGGAGAATGACCGACCACTGAGCTACATCACCAGCCCAGCTGCTCATTTTCAGTAGGTATTTAGGTCATGTCTAAAACCTTTTCTAGCTAGCTGGTGAATTTCTTTTGTTTGGGGTTTTATTTTGACGAGTTTTGCAGTGCTGGAGTTGGAACCCGGGACCTTGCATACGCCTAAGTGCTCCACCACTGGGCTACGTCCCCAGCTCAAGTGCATCGTTTTTAATTTTTCAGTGCAATGTTCTTTTCTTAGCTATTTGTTATAACTAGCGCTTTTCTTCAAAATGTATCTTTATCAGTAATGAATTGAATTTTTTATTCCCAAATCCTGGCTATCTCTTTGCTCCTAAGAAAAAGAGAATGAGCTGACACCTGGCTTCACTGTGGGTCTCCAAGCACTCAGGACTAAATTCCTCCAGTGTGTAAGCACTCTAGCAGTGCATACTTGATATCTGACTGTTTGCTGTACTTCTTAGGTGCCCATGGGAACAACCTCATTGCTGTCCTAGCCAAGTACATCTACCACAAACATGACCCAGCTTTGCCACGTCTGGCCATTCAGCTGCTGAAACGTCTGGCCACGGTAGGATCCACTTAGCCAAGTAGAGCCCCAGGACGTGGACTTTTTCTGCTTGATCCCACTCTTTTTTGTTGTTGTTTCTTGTGGGGACCAAACCCAAGGCCTTCCTTCCACAAGCTGGGCAAGTGCTTTACTGCTGAGCCACACCTCCAGCCGGCTTGACACCCTTCTTGCCCTCTTTCCCATTAGAAGCAGCTACCTTGGATTTGTGGGCTGGGATTTAGCTCAGTTGGTAGAGCGCTGCACTGCAGTCTCTGAGGTCCCGAGTTCAATTCCCAGCGCTACAAAAACGGGAGAAGGACCTGGCAATCCTCTCCCAAGGCAATCCGAAACAGTCAGCCATTGAAAACCCTATGAGGGTCGCTATGAGTCGGATACCGACTCGACGGCACCTAACAACAACAACAACCTTGGATTTGAAGTAGCATCAGATCCACTCCGCATGTGTGTAGGCTGGTGTTAGGAGTATAACACACACGTGTTTTTATATGATGGTCTTTTCCTGATTGTGAGAGACATAACATGCTCATTGTAAAATATTTAAATATTACAGATCAATATAATGTAGAAAATTAAGGTACCCCATGAGCCCCTCATTCCAAGAATCCCTGTGGGCAGGTTGGTTCCACTAATTGAGATTTCCTTTTATTTGTGTGTATTTATTAATAAAGGTGTTGGGATGTACAACTTTGTTATTTACCAGAGTAGAACTCCACAATACATACTGTTGAGTGACTAGCTTGTAACAGTTAATACTCCTGAGACCAAGTGTCATATTCGTATCACAACTGCTTCATCAGTTTTTAGTCTTTGCCAAGCTAATAGGCAAAAAAATTAATAAAGTTATCTTATTTTCCATTTTGTATGTACTTAGCCATGAGAGGAGTACGACATCTTCTCATGTTTACTGTTTCTCCTGTAAACTCTCACCCCAGAGTTTTGTTTCTGGGTGCTTCCCTTTCTGCCATTTTCTGGAGTTCTTCAGTATCATCCTGCAGAAGCCCAGAAGGCTTTTCGGGAAGCAGAACTCCGAGCCTTTGTGTCCTGCTCCCTGCCAGGTGGCCCCCATGTCAGTGTACGCTTGCTTGGGCAACGATGCAGCGGCCATTCGTGATGCCTTCCTGACCCGCCTCCAGAGCAAGATTGAGGACATGCGCATCAAAGTCATGATCCTGGAGTTCCTCACGGTTGCGGTAGAGACCCAGCCGGGCCTCATTGAGCTCTTCCTGAATCTGGAGGTGAAGGATGGAAGTGACGGCTCCAAGGTGAGCCTGCGCTTCGGGTGGGGCTGAGTGGAGCCGGGGAATGGCTTCCTGGGAGGTGCAGCCGCCTGTCTCCACCTGCAGGAGTTCAGCCTTGGTGTGTGGAGCTGTCTCCATGCAGTGCTGGAGCTGATCGACTCCCAGCAGCAAGATCGCTACTGGTGCCCGCCGCTGTTGCACCGCGCAGCCATCGCCTTCCTGCATGCCCTGTGGCAGGACCGTCGGGACAGTGCCATGCTTGTCCTCAGAACTAAGTAAGTCTGTCTCTGGGGGGTACCCTGGGCGTCTCGCCGGCCTTGTCTGGAGAATGGGCATCACAGCAGTTCTTACTGCAGGTTTATTGTGATTGTTCACTGGGAATATGCATAAAAGGCCTGAGTTCAATACAGAGGCGTTTGGTTTTTTTCCCTCCTCCAGTGCAAGGAGTTGAGTTTGAGGCCTCACCCCTGGTAGGCAAGTGCTTCTGCCACCAAGGAGCACCTCAGCCCCACTTGTTTTCTTGATACTGCTACCACAGCAGGTGTCGGTTACTTTTGTGTTTCTGCCTTTTGCTAATTCCATCAAATCCCATTATTCTTGAGAAACGGATTCAGATAAGAGTGGCTTGGTCAAGCTGTTGGACAGAATGAAACACCCTCTTTATGGGTCATTTGAGACAGACTTGCTGGGTAGCCCAGGCTACCCTCACACTCATGATCCTTCTGACTCATTCTCTCAAGTGCTGAAATTATAGGCCTGGCTTTTTGTGGGGCTTTTGGAAGTATCCAGTGGAATGAGTCATTCAGTATTTTTTATTGAGAAATTCTTAATGTGTAGTTGCGTGTCTTAAGAGGAAAAGGTAGTTTTATCTACAGAATCCTTTACACTGGTGTAGGAACAACTGATTAATGCGATGCGTGTTAGTACTGAGTGAGACCAGTAAAGTGCGAAGAAGTGACCCAGAGGAGCTGGGAAGAGGAGAAACGGATTGTGGGAGAGAAAAAGGTTGACTTTCAAATGTGTTTTCATTCTAGACCCAAATTTTGGGAGAATTTAACCAGTCCACTGTTTGGAACTCTTTCTCCTCCCTCAGAGACATCAGAGGTGAGGTGTAGTAGAGGGTGGGACAATGGCTGCAAGTCCCTGGGAGGACGGACTGGGCTATGAGAGGGTGGTGGAGAAAACTTTACCTCCCTCAGTTAAACAGACACAGAATGTTTTCTTCACTAGAGATTCGTTTCTCAGACCGGCGTCTCCTCCTTCTCCCTTGGCATCTTGCTTTGGGAAGGAAAGTGGCTTGCCACGCTGTGGGTGGATGGCTCTGCAGTCTCCACTTGCTTGGAGATATTGTGGACCTGACCCCATTGCCTTGGCATGTCAGATGCCCATTCACATTTGACACAGGGCGCACTTGGTTCCTTTCCAAGTTCTGGGTCTGTGCTCTCTGGCGGGGGACTCCAGGGAAGAGGTTTCTTCATGTGACTGGTGTGTTCTCCTCTCCCCTTCACAGCCCAGCATTCTGGAAACCTGTGCCCTAATCATGAAGATCATTTGCTTGGAGATATACTATGTAGTTAAGTGAGTCCTTTCTCCCGTGAGCTCTTCATTGAACGGCAAGGGGAGGGAGATGGTGGTGGCCCACCGTGGGTGCATGGCTTACGCACCAAGGCAGAGGAGAGAGCTGGTTTGGGACCATGTTTGGAGGGCCAGTGAGCTGGATCCCTGGCCGGTCCCTCAATGGCATTTGTGATTGTCAGAAAGAGTTATTGTGGAGCAAACGCCACGGGACCAGGATTTTCTGGAGGAGGAGTCCTGGAAGGGCTTCAGCCTAACCCATTGTGTTGAGCAAGAAGTCTGAGCCCCACACCTTGGAGGGGATCCTGGAGCCGGCTGCCTTACATCCATGTGAGGTGGTTTCTTCTGCCTCAGCAAGGGTCCATGCCCATCACATTCAGACCTGTTTTCAAATCCTGACGGGGGGGGTTTGTGTTTTCTTGACACCACAGGGGTTCACTAGACCAGTCACTAAAAGATACACTCAAGAAATTTTCCAGTGAGAAACGCTTTGCCTACTGGTCCGGGTACGTCAAGTCCTTGGCAGTTCACACGGCCGAGACAGAGGGCAGCAGCTGCACGTCCTTGTTAGAGTATCAGATGCTGGTCTCCGCCTGGAGGGTGCTCCTCATCATTGCCACCAGTCACGTAAGCACCTCCCTGAGCAAGTTTTGGCTTTGGTAACTTAGCAACGATGTGTTGACCTGCCTAGCAGCTGTAGCCCCTTGGTGTAAGACTGAATCTCAGTTTGTTCCTGAGAACTAAAATGTAACAGATTCTATAGACAAGCATAGTCAGGGAGGCCGCGTGCAAGGAGGGCATGCTGCAGCTGAGGCCTGCGTTTGTGAAGGAGCATTCCATGTGGAGAGTCTTGGGGGAAAGTTGATTAGGTAGATGGAGAGGCAGATGCCAAGTCCAGAAATGGACAAGCACTTCATATGTTCAAGAAGGAAGGAGGAATGAGGCACAGTAATACACTGTGTAATCCCAGTGTATCCCAGGCTGTGTAATCCCAGCCCTCAAGAGGCTGAGGCAGGAGGATCACAAGTTCAAGACCAGGCTGGGCTACATACATAGCAAGATCTTGTGTCCAAAAAAAAAAAAAGGATGAGGTAAGGAAGGAGGGCTGGACAAGAGTGAGCGTAGGTAAGGTGCTGATGTGGTGAGTGTGGCTTGTGTTTCCTGGGCTCTGGAAAGTCTTTGAAAGCTCTTCAGCAGGGCGCTGGGCACGGTGGCGCACGCCTGTAATCCCAGCGGCTCGGGAGGCAGAGACAGGAGGATCGCAAGTTCGAGACCAGAGGCAGTCTGCGTAACTCAGTGAGACCCTGTCTCAAAAAAGTAAAAAAAAAAAAAAAAAAAAAAAAAAAAAAAAAAAAAAAAAAAAAAAAAAAAAAAAAAAATGGACTGGGGGTGCAGCTCAGTGGTCCAGCACTTGCAAAGCATGCAAGCGCGAGGCCCTGGGTTCAACTCCCAGGACTGCCAAAAAAAAAAAACATGGCTCTTGAGCAGAGGCAAGATGGAGTACTGAGGAAGAGATGATCCTAGCTTAATTCTCTCCAGGTCTAAGGATAGACAGAAATGGCAGGGCCTGCAGTCCCTTTTGTGTGTGTGTGTGTGTGTGTGTGTGTGTGTGTGTGTGTGTGTGTGTATGATACTTGTGGGTTGGACCTGTGGCTTAGCACATACTTTTGCAAGTGCTTATCATTCAGCTGGACACCCATCCCATTTTTCATTTTCTATTTTGAGACAGGGTCTTGCTAAGTAATGCAGCCTGCCTCTGGCCTGGAACTTGCTATCCTCCTGCCTTTGCTGTCCAAGGCACTGGGATTACAAGTGTCTGCCACTGTGCCTGGCAGTCTGCAGTCTCGTTTTCATCAGGGAGACAGTGATTTACCAATGACTGATCGCCTGACAGAGGACTCCACATATCTTGGCCTCTGAAGTCTGGGAAGTTTTCTCAGCTAAAACCTTTTTCTGTTCCTTTGCAGGCAGATATCATGCACTTGACCGACCCTGCAGTGCGACGCCAGCTCTTTCTTGATGTGCTTGACGGGACCAAAGCGTTAGTAAGTGTGTCTGGGAGGTTTCCCTTTCCTTCCAGGGAGGAGGTCTCCACGGTCAGATAGAGAGCACACGATCTGGCGGGCGTACACTGGTCAGGTCAGAGGGCTCACGTGGCCTGGGAGACTTGTGGTGGCAGTGGTGAGGGAGGCCTGCTGCCCTTTGACTCCTTGCCCCTTGTTACACCCCTGAGAACTCAGTGCTGGAGAGGAAGCATAAGGCGAAATGGTGCCCTGTGGGTGGAAACTGAATCTTCTGCACATCTGCTCACAAGAAGGCAGACTCCTAGCTGGGCGCGGTGGCGCACGCCTGTCATCCTAGCAACTTGGGAGGTGGAGGCAGGAGGATCACAAGTTGGAAACCAAAGGCAGTCTGTGTATTTAGCGAGACCCTGTCTCAAAATAAAATGTTAAAAAATGGGCTGGGGGTGCAGCTCAGTGGTCCAGCACTTGGAAAGCATGAGAGTGCGAGGCTCTGGGTTCAACCCCCTGTACCGGGGTGGGGGCCGTGTGGAGAAGGCAGACAAGCCAGACTCCTTACTGCTGTGCCATCTCTCTGCTCAGCTCCTTGTTCCAGCCTCAGTGAACTGCCTCCGCCTCGGCTCCATGATGTGTACCTTGCTGCTCATTCTCCTCCGGCAGTGGAAGAAGTGAGTGCTGTGCCCCGAGAGGCAGCCCGCAGCCCCCCTGCCTCCCAGTGCCCGTCCCCGCCCCTTCCTCGCAGACCTTTCCTGCTGTGGAGTGGAGAAAGTGGGTCTGCAGTGGGCTCACTCCCATCCCAGAGAGCAGAGACGGCAGTAAGGCAGTAAGCCGCAGATGAGGCCGACTGTGGCTCCCAAGGTGCAGGAGGGCTGCAGGTGTGTGGGCTGCAGGTGACGTGTGCCGCCCCTGCCTGTGTTCTTTCAGGGAGTTAGGGGCCGTGGATGAAATCCTCCAGCCTTTGACGGAGGTCCTGGAGGGGGTGCTGCAGGCAGACCAGCAGCTCATGGAGAAGACCAAGGCCAAGGTGTTCTCGGCGTTCATCACCGTGCTGCAGATGAAGGAGATGCGAGGTGAGGGCCTGGGCGGGGCTGAACCCAGCAGAAGGCCGCGTGTCTCTCCCGCGACTTCGGAGTTTGTGCCTCAGGAACGCTCTTTTTCCGTCCCATCTTTCCTCCCGTCCCATGGGATAACACTCTCCCTCTGAGCACCCACTGCATTCCCAGCCCCTGCCTGGGAGGGAGTCCTTGGCGTGCAGTGAGAATGGCCTGCTGAGCGTGACAGTGTCCCCTCCCAATCTGCCCCGCAGTGAGTGACATCCCCCAGTACTCCCAGCTGGTGCTGAATGTCTGTGAGACCCTCCAGGAAGAGGTGATCGCACTTTTCGACCAGACTCGCCACAGCCTGGCTTCGGGCAGTGCCACGGAAGACAAGGACAGCATGGAGACTGATGACGGCCCTCGGCCTCGCCACAAGGACCAGCGTGACGGGGTGAGGGCGTGCCCGGCGAGCCATCTGTCCTTCCCACTGCCTGCCACCTCTGCCGAGCCTGGCGGGGCACTAGGAAGAAACAGCCACCTTCCTCAGGGCTCCCACCACCAGGTGGGAGAAGCGGGTGGTGGAGAAGCCCAGGGGCCATGGAGCCCCACTGAGATGATGTTGCTGGAGAAGGGCAAGGAGAGCGCAGCTCGCCTTGAGCTTCGCCACCTTTTCAGTGGCAGCTCCTGTGGCAGGGTCGGGCAGGCAGAGGGTATGGGAAGGACTGGGGCAGCAACAGGAGCGCGTGGTCTCCAGTCAGCCTCTTCCAGTGATCTGAGGATGGGCTGATGTGAGCAGAGTGAAAGGAGGGTGGGCCTTGGAGGCAGCAGCCTTGCTCGAAGGGACTGCGATGACAGGAAACAACGTAAAAGTTTTAAGCCAAGGAGAGAAATAACAGATTTGTGTTCTAGACAGATCACTGAATGTGGTATAGAACGGTATTTTTTAAACTGTGGGTCGTGAGCTAGGTGCTGTTGTGTACACCTGTAATTCCAATGACTCAGGAGGCTGAGGCTGGACGATCATAGGTTCGAGGCCAGAGGCAGCCTGCATAACACGGCAAGACCTTGTCTGAAAATAAAAAGTGAAATAGGAGCTGGGGGTGCGGCTCAGTGGTAGAGCACTTGCCTTGCATATGTGAGACCGTAGCTCAACTTCCAGTACCATAAAAAAGAAAAACTGTGGGTCATGGGTCTAGAACTTAGCTCATTCAGTCACAACTAGCTTCTTTGTTGTTTTGAGTCAAGGTCTGTAACCCAGGCTGGCCTGGAAGTCGTGATCTTCCTGTCTCAGCCTCCGGGCGCTGGGATTGAAGACTTGGCCACCACACCCAGCCAGAATAAAAGATAAAGGGAAACAACAGCACATTTTGTGTGATGTGAGAGTGGGTGCTATTAGTGGAAGACTAAGTATAAGCGTGGAAAGCCACTGGTGTCAGATCTGAGAGTGGAGAAGGTGGCAGATGCCACAGTCAGCAAAAAGGGAGATTGCACAGGCTCCCAGTGGCAGAGCCAGATGGACCGTCCAGATGACACACAGCCCAGTGGCTGGGTGGGGGCAGAGAGGGAAGAGGCTGCATCCATGTAGGGGCTTCTTTGGGTGGATAGCCTTGCAATTCCCTGGAGTTGGGCTCAGGAGACAAGTGGGATGGGGAAGGAGCGGGAGTGGCGTCTGTCACACTGCCTCTTAGGTGGAGGTGACCAAGGAGGTGTTGGCAGCCAGGCCCAGGCCTGGCCATCCTCTTCCTTCTCTTTCCCTGGACAGCATTGGCCTTTCTTACCCACCTTTGCCCCGGCGCCCAGCAGGTGTGCGTTCTGGGCCTGCACCTGGCCAAGGAGCTGTGTGAGGTGGATGAGGACGGGGACTCGTGGCTGCAGGTGACCCGCAGGCTCCCCATCCTGCCCACGCTGCTCACTACCCTGGAGGTGAGCCTCCGCGTGAAGCAGAACCTGCACTTCACGGAGGCTGCGCTGCACCTGCTCCTCACCCTGGCTCGCACCCAGCAGGTAGGAGGCCAGCCGCGGCCGGGAGGAGTCTTCGGCGCGTGCTTACGGTGCCCAGAAGCGAGGGGCTGTGCCGCAGCGCGGGTGGGGCAGGGCAGCATCCGGCTCATTCCGGGTCTTTCTTCCCAGGGAGCCACGGCAGTGGCCGGGGCCGGCATCACCCAGAGCATTTGCCTGCCTCTCCTGAGTGTGTACCAGCTCAGCAGCAACGGCACCGGGCAGGTGAGTGCCAGGAGCTGGCCAGGAGCCTGGCCACCTGCAGTTCCCAGTGAGAGGTGCCCTCCCCGACCATGCCGCTCTGTGCCCTAGAAGCTGCTGGCCCCTCATGGCTTGTCCAGTGCCCCGGTGGTACAGAGTCTTTTGTGCCCCGGGAGACCAGCAGCTGTAGAAGCTCGGCCACTGGAAGCCATCCCAGCACACGCTTAGCAAGAGCCAGGCCCTGGGTTTAATTCCTAGCACCAAAACCAGACACGTCACCCGGGCCCTGATCCCAGTGCCTCAGCTTTGAGAGATGGGATGGTCTCTTCTGTTACAAACCCAGCTAAAACAGGTCCCTGGGGCCTACTCTCTGGCCCAGGCTGCTGTCCTCCACTTGCCCAACGCAAAGGCAGTGTGGACTCAGGAACTTTCCATAGCCGGCCTGCGCTCACCTTACTTGCCTGGGATCGGGGACGTCCTGGTCTCCAGAGTGGTCTTCACTGAACCTCCCTGCGGTTAGATTCACTATGTTTGCGCCATCCAGCCCAGGCGTCCTGTAGAGGGCGCACGGGATGGCCAGAGCAGGGTCCTGGGCATCTGCCAGTGCTCTCCGCGTCTGCTGGCCCTGTCCCTGGCTGTGGTCACACTACTCCGAGGGGCTTGCTGCAGGAAGGCCTGGCCGCCCTGTCAGCTCGTTCCTTTGGTTTCTTGTCCTGAGCTCTAGTGCCATTTGTCTTAGACGCCCAGCACCTCTCGGAAGTCCCTGGATGCCCCCTCCTGGCCAGGGGTCTACCGCCTGTCCATGTCCTTGATGGAGCGGCTGCTCAAAACTCTGCGCTACAACTTCCTGACTGAGGCCTTGGACTTCGTGGGTGTCCACCAGGAGCGGACCTTGCAGGTGAGGGGCTGCCAGGCTCACAGGACTAGGGACCTGGGGCCACGTGGGGGAGGTGGCTTTGGGACTTGGGTCTCAGTGGTAGAGGAGTGGTGATGCCTGTTTCTGAGGGCCTCTAAGGACTCTGGCCAACCTGCTGGCTGGGGCGGCTGGCTGAGGGGAGTGGTCTTGGGTCCGCTGAGACAGCAGCTTTGTTGTGTACCCCCGGGAAAACGCCAGGCCCCGGGTGCACTCTCACCTCAGCACGCACGGGCCTAGGACCTAACGCCACAGGTGGGCAGGTGTGGTACGTTAGGTCCCTGAGCTATCTGTCCTGTCCCCTCCCCTGTCCTCCCAGTGCCTGAATGCAGTGAGGACGGTGCAGAGCCTGTCCTGCTTGGAAGAGGCCGACCACACCGTGGGCTTCATTTTGCAGCTCTCTCACTTCAGGAAGGAATGGCACTTCCACCTGCCTCAGCTCATGCGTGACGTCCAGGTGGGACCTCAGGGGCAGGGAGGCTGCGGGGGCTCTGGGCACCTGCAGTGAGCGGCAGGCTGTTCCCCAGCGTGGGAGAGCTTGTGCTTGGGGCACAGGGTTTGGCTCCGGCGGCCTAGTCTGGCTCAGTGGGGCTGAGAACTTGGGCTCTGTGAGGTAGAGGCAGGTCCCGACCCTCAGGAGCAGGCCTGAGCCTGAGGGAGCACACGGGCTCTGCAGGCCTCCAGTCAGGCTGCTGCCATGTGCTGCTTGTGTGACCTTGGCCACGTGCCTTTGCTCTTCTGTAACCCGGCAGTAGTAATACTCAGTTTTCTTTGTTTATTGAGGACCTTGTGGCCTGCCAGGCATGTAGCTAGATCCCAGGCAAGTAGTCCAGCCCCGAGCTTGCTGGCCCAGAGCCTGCAATCCAGCAACCTTGGTGGCTGGATGGACATTGAGCTAGAGTGTCTGTAGGTGAGAGGCGGAGCACACTGGTGTCATAGAGAGGCCCATTTGGTTTGCCTAGGCGGATGCCTGGGAGCTGCTACCAACAGCCTCCCCTGTCCCTCCTCTGTGTCCCAGGTGAACCTGGGTTACCTGTGCCAAGCCTGCACCTCCCTCCTGCACAGCCGCAAGATGCTACAGCACTACCTGCAGGTAACCCAGCCCCTGGCCCCTACCGCCCAGAATGCCTTACCATTGTCTCCCTGGGTTCTCCCTTCATCTCTCGACTCCCTCAGAACAAAAATGGGGACGGGCTCTCCTCGGCTGTCACCCCAAGAGTTCAGCGCCCACCTACCGCTGCCACTGTGGCTCCTGCTGCCCCCTCCTACTGCTCCACCAAGCAGTCCGCTGTTGACACCGAGGCCTCAGAGCAGCGAGCCTTGCACACGGTCCAGTACGGCCTTCTCAAGATCCTCAGCAGGACCCTGGCGGCCCTGCGCCACTTCACCCCAGATGTCTGCCAGATTCTGCTGGATCAGGTACCAGGGCTGCCTTGTACCCCTGGGCTCCCCGCAGCCAGCCTTGAGTGTCTGCTCTGCGCCGCGCTGAGCTGCATGGTTTTGGAGAGCTACCGGGCTCTGAGCAGGGGCGCAGAGGGCTGTTTCTTTGCCTTTCAGTCCCTGGATCTTGCTGAGTACAACTTCCTGTTTGCCCTGAGCTTTACTACTCCCACCTTTGACTCTGAAGTGGCTCCCTCCTTTGGGACCCTTCTGGCTACAGTGAACGTGGCCCTCAACATGCTTGCGGAGGTAAGTCTGGTGCTAGCAGGCTCCAGCCCCTCCACCCAACTCTCCCCTCAGCCTGCCACTTCCCAGCAACACAGGGCACAGTATCCAGCCTCCCCAGGACTGTGCCTCATGTTACAATGAGGATGCTTAGACCTGCCCATGAGGACGCAGTTAAAGATGCAAATCGCACAGAGCAGGACCAGCCACATAGGCAGTGGTCAGGCGCTGGCGGCCATGACTGCTGCCTTATTTCTGTACCGCTTGCTTTTCTTCTCCAGCTGGACAAGAAGAAGGAGCCCCTCACCCAGGCCGTGGGGCTCAGCACGCAGGCTGAAGGGACCAAAACATTAAAGTAAGACCTGCTGGGACTTGACAAGGGCCACCGTTCTCTGGGCTAAGTGGATCCCCTGCACCTGCCAGCTAGGCCCTCTGCAAGTGTCAAAACCTGCCTTCCCCAGGTCCCTCCTGATGTTCACCATGGAAAACTGCTTCTACCTGCTCATCTCCCAGGCGATGCGGTACCTGAGGGACCCGGCCGTGCACCCCCGGGATAAGCAGCGGATGAAGCAGGAGCTCAGCTCAGAGCTGGTATGGACTGGTGGAGGGCCGGGGGAGCAGGGGCAGCTCCGTGGGGTTCCGCGGGGCAGCCCACACGGGTCCGTGGTGGGCACCTCCGCAAGCTGCTGCTTTTCCCGTAGAGCACGCTACTGTCCAGCCTCTCGCGCTACTTCCGCCGTGGAGCGCCCAGCTCCCCTGCTGCCGGCGTCCTGCCCTCCCCCCAAGGCAAAGCCGTCTGTGTGTCCAAAGCCAGCCCCGAGAGTCAGGAGCCTCTGATCCAGCTGGTGCAGGCCTTCGTCCGGCATGTGCAGAGATAGGGCAGCGCCAACCGCCCGCCTCTCGCCACCGCCTGTGCAGCAGCCCTGGGCATAGGGGGCTGCGCCACCGACAGCAGCTCCTGTCACCTTGTCAAAGTGGCCACGACCCCAGCTCCGGCCCCTGACGTTATTTTTGTAATAGGCAAAGAGGTCAGCAGCAGGGCAGGGAGCCCGTGGTTAGCAGGCTCAGGCCCTCCCAGCCACAACACCCTGAGGTGGCTGCCTCCCCTCGAGGACTCCCACGGCACGTGGCTGCAGGGCCAGGGAGGCGCTGGCGGTGCAGGAGGCTGTGTGCAGGTGTGAGTGTTTTCTGTGGTCTCTTCCTGCAGTTTTTGGTAATACTGTGGTCTATTTATACAAATAATAAAGTACTGTTTATAGACAGCGGCCTGACGCGTGCCTGTGAAGCCCGGGGGAGCCACGCCAGCTCTCGAGGCCTTGGCCGTGAGCACATGGCTGCCTCACCAGCACCCCGCCAGTGAGCCCTGGGCGAGCAGTGCCAGGCGCTCCCTTCCCCGGGGCTCTCCAGCGCGCCCTCCACCTTCCCCCTGGCTGGAGCTCAGTGTTTGTTTGTGGCAGTGGCCGCCTCCGCTCCAGAAGCCCCAGTGTAGAATGTGGGGCCTGCTGGGGCGCCTAAGACATGGCCACACTCCCGGGTCCCTGGAGTCAGCCAGGCCTGGGCCCGGGTCCCTGCCAGGCTACTTGCCGGCTGTGGCACCTCAAAGAGGTGACCCTTTGGTTTGCTGTGAGCACCTGTGGGCACATGGCCAGGTGCAGGGTTGGCCCACAAAAGCCAAGCGGTGTCAGGTGTTCGGGTGCTGACTGGCCGCAGGCTGCACAGACCAGATGTGGGGAGGCTTTTCTTAAGAAGGGTTTATTGTACGGCTTCACCTGTGGGAACCATGCTGCCCCGGCGGGGCTGTGCGGCTGGGAAGAGCTTCCCCTCTGCCTGCGCCAGGACGCCTTGCTCCCTCAGGCCACCCCCACCCAGAAGTGGCAAGCACAACCTTCCCATGGCCACTCTCAGCGCCAGCCCATGCCCGTGTGCACAGACCCTGACGGAGCCCAGGCATCTTGCACACCAAGGAGGGTTTATTTGCTGTTGGCTAAAGAGCGAGCAGATGGGCAGAAGTAAAAACAGTTAAAAAGTGTGGAGGCATAGGCTGCAGCTGGCAACCTCAGCTCGAGCTGGGAGGGCAGCAACGGGAGGGTAGCCCGGGGGCACTGTTGGGGGCGACCCTTCCTGCTGGTCTCCCTCGCGGGCGGCGCCCAGGTCCAGGACTGCCTGGACACTGCCTCTCTGAGCCTTTGGCAACTAAAAGGCAGGTGCTCTCTTCATGCCAGGGGTGCCCCCGGCACACCTAGCCCCACTGTGGTGCCCCCCCCGCCCGGGGTCTGGGAGGGCTGGGGGCTCAGGGCCAGAGCCACTCGGCCTCGTGGGCTCTCTCCCAGCTGGGCGGGACAGTCGCTCTCCCCACCCTGAGCAACTGGGCCACTGGCAGACATGGGATGCGGCAGGGCTGGGGGCTGCTTAGCTGAGCAGCTCCAGGTAGGTGACAGGAACCTTGCCCTTCTTGTTGCCCCTCTCGCCAATGAGCCAGTCAGGGTCCATGCCGGGCAGGCTGTAGACGGTGATGAGCTGCAGGGAGGGCAGAAGGACGCTCAAGCACCGCACAGGGCAGGTGGGGACCCAGGTACCACCTCCCCATGGCTGGGGTAACTGCACTCCAGTGACAGCGCCCATCTCCACAGGGCTCGACCAAGACAGAGCAGAGCAGGGACACTTCCTCAGAGCCAGAGCTGCCTCCCTGGCCCCCTAGCCACACGTCTCCCCAAGGTGGTGACATGGGGTCTGCAGGCCCAATGCTCCCCGCCCACCTCATCAGCCAGCAGGGCCAGCTCGCTGCTGTCGGCTGCCTCGTAGTCATAGAGCACCCGGGCCTTGCGTGTGCCGCTGGCAGGGGGGGCCACCTCCTCCAGGCAGAGGGCAGCCTCTCCCGAGGGCGCCAGGCCAGCCACGGTGGGCACCACAGGCATGGTGGCTGCAGCGGTGGTGGGCGAGGTGCTGCCCAGGGGTGGGGAAGTAGGCTCTGCAGTGCCCACAAAGGTGCCTGGAAATCTATAGAGAGGAGAAGGTGCATCAGCCAGAGCCAGCCCGCGTGGAAGTCCCCGGTGCCCCACAAGACACCCGAGGCAGGAGCCCCTCCCCTGGCTACTTACATGGTGCCCTGGGAGCTGGCAGCACAGAGGGAGAAGCAAAGTGAGGGGAGGGTGAGATGGCCCCTCCCCACCCCTGCCGTCCCCTGCCCCACGCATCCTCCTGCCTGAATCTCAGAGCCCAAGGGGAGCCTCGCTCTGGGCAGAGCCCTCCCATCCAGCTGGGTGTCTGTCCTGGGGCTCTCTGAGCTCCTGGGAGATAGCATCGGGCCCGGGAGGTGGGGGACCCTGGGGACCCAGGCCGGCCGTACCTGCCCAGCTGCTTCTGCAAGTCCAGCATGTGGCGATAGCACTGTGCATAGTAGGTCGTCTGAGATTTGACGAACTCGTGGAGGCAGCGGAGGTGGTTCACCTGCCAGGGAGGAGGCCGTGGCTGCCACCTCACCCCCGACCCCAAGGTGGGCGGCACCTCAGGACAAACAGTTCCACCCCCACCCCCACTTATCCCCCGCTAGACCCCGGCTCAGGTGCCCACGTGCTAGGAGAGGACGGAGATGCCCAACCCACGGACAGGCTCTGGGGCCCACGCTGCCACCTCGGGGCGCAGGGACTCACGTGGGTGCTGCTGATGCCCTCCAGCAGGAGCCGGGTCACCTCCGCCTGCCGGTCAAACTCTGTCTGGGCCACTCGCAGCTCCTGCTCGGCCTGGGCGAGGCGGGCAGAGAGCGAGGGTGAGAGCCCAGCGCCCACCCCGGCATGCAGAATTCCCTTCTCTCTCTCGGGGCAGGCAGACGCCTGGGGCCACCCCTGGAGGAGACACAGCCCACCTGGGACCCCTGGGCAGC
Source organism: Pedetes capensis (assembly GCA_007922755.1). NCBI lineage: Eukaryota > Metazoa > Chordata > Mammalia > Rodentia > Pedetidae > Pedetes > Pedetes capensis. The sequence goes on from VMDO01001965.1 coordinate 144,059, forward strand.
TGCAGCAGCAGACCTCCCCCTACCCCTACCCCAGGGCAGGGAAACCCCGCTTGGCTGAGGCCTAGAGAGGGCCCAGTGGGTGTGCAGTTTCCCTGCCCAGAGCTAGAATCACCCAGTCTACAGCAGCAGGTGTGTCTGGCCCCCACCCCCACCTAGCCCCCAAGCCCCAGCTCACCTTGTCCACCTCATCATTCCAAAGCTGCGGAGACCATAACAGCACTGGTCAGCATGGGAGGGGGACAGCGGGACCCCAGAGCCTGTGCCCAACCCCAACCCCAAGGAACCCGCCCTCTCCCTGTCCCCCTCCTCTGGCCCAACCGGGAGCTGAGGCTGGGATGAGGCCTGGTGTGGGGGCAGGGAGGCGACCAGCACAGCGCATCTACCATGCTGCATGCGGGAGGGGACAGCCAGCTGGGAGGTCGGCTCTCGTTTCTCCTATGGCGTCCACCCGCCTGCGCGTGGGCTCTCCGGAGCGGCAGAGCGCGCCCACCCCACCCTGACGCCTGCTGGGCAGCAGGACAGGGCCCTGGGCCAGTCACTGAACCTGTCTGTCCTCCGGCAGGGAGAGGCAGCCTCGGGCCTGAGCCACACTGGGGGCCAGTGGCAAAAGAAAAAAACAGGGCAGCCTCCACCCTCCAGGGTGTTTCTCCTTCCACTCGGCCCAGGGAGGGGGGCGGGCAGTGCCATCCAGACTCTAGAGAAGAAAGACCCCGGCCCCCCCGCCGTGACTTAGACCCATTTCTCTGGCCACCGGTGGAAATCTGTCGCAGGACCACACCCTGACGGAGAGGAAGCGGACTGGGCTGCCGGACACGCTTGGCCCCCGCTGGGGAGCCACATCCACACGCACCACCTGGGACGGCTCAGCACCGGGCCAAGAGAAAATTAAGGCTGCAGCCTCAAGGGACAACTGCCAGCCACGGGACAATGGACTGAGTAACGGCAGGATGCCAGGGACAGGAGAGGGGGTCAAAGGGCTAAAAGGGGAGGGAGAGGAGGAGGGAAGGAGAGGATGGAAGGGTGCGGGGCAACTGTGATTGGCCTGAGGAGGCGTGGCCAGCCTCGCTCCCACAGGCCATGAAGCACCACCAGGCTGGAGACAACGGCCGAAGCCTCTGGGCCGCTCTGCTGCCCTCCCCTCTGCCCAGGCCCGGCCGGCTTTCCAGGTGCCTCCTTGTGCCTCCCGGGTCACCTGGCAGGTGCGCCACGAGGGTGGCTGACCACACCGCCCACCTAGCTGTCTGGGGAGTTGGGCCCCTCCCTGGGCCTGGCACTCAGAGGTGCTGGGGGCTGGGAGCAGCACCTCCCTCCCATCGGGTGGGGGGGGGCAGTCCCTCAGGTCTCCTGAGGCTACCACGCAGTTCAGAGCAGCTGGCTGAGCTGCCACCTTCTGCACTGTGTGGGCAGAAGCCAGCCCAGCCAGCCACACGGTCACAGGGCTTGGGGCCAGGAGGCGGGCAGAGGCAAGGCTGCGGCTTCTCCGTCCCCTGGACTGCCCCCCAGCCTCTCAGGGCACCCACCCACCTGACCAGGCCCCTGCCTCACCTGGGGGCTCCTGGTCCTGCGCAGTAAGGGCAGTGGCAGGGGCTGTGGGGATAGGGAGCCTGGGGCGGGGCAGGGCGCTTACCGCGGAGGCGCTGGCCGAGAGAATGTAATTACGAGGTCTAGTCTCCTGAAAGTCAGGCACCGTCTGGCGGGAACAGAGTTCGTGGGGGAGGGGGTCACCCAGGGCTGGGGCTGGGGTCGAGGCCAGGAGGCTGCCCCAGGGTCTCCCACAAGGTGAAGCAAGAGGCCTCGGCCCCAGGGACAGGAGGGTACAGACAGATTCATCATGGGCCCCTGGTGCCCACTCCAACTGCTGGAGGTGGGGCGGGCTGAGGGGCTCGGTGAGTCACACGAAGACCCAGGGGGAGGTGACGGGAGCCCCAGAGCCCATGTGGGGAGGAGACAGCCCAGCCCATCTCCAGGGGGCTCTGAGCAAGCCCCTCCTCCCCAGACCCCAGGCCCACTCAGAGCGCCCCCGTCAGCCCCACCACAGCTTGCTCCACCCCAGACTCTGCGCACACCACGTCCTCCTGACTCGAGGGCCAGGCCCCTCCCCGCGAGGGTGGACAGAAGGATGCATGGATGGACAGTGATGGGGGTTCGATGTTTGCAAGAAGCTGCCTCCCAGGCTCCAACACCTGCGCCCCCAAGCCAGATACTCCACCTGGCTGGCGGGGGTGCCGTGGGGAGACAGCCGATTGCAAAACGCCCAGGGACGCGCCCTGGGCCGGCCACAGCACTGGGGCCCGTGGGTGAGACGGACGGACCAGAAGCAGCGCAGCACGCGGGGCAGGTATACTCACATCTCCCTCACACTGAGCCAAGTCACCCAAGCGGGCGGAGAGGAACAGAAACAGAGAGTTAGTGAGCCCGGCGCAGGCGCGAGCGGGGCGCCGCTGGGTGGAGGGGAAGAGCGTGGGGCGGCGGGCGGGGGGGCGCGCAAGCTGTTGGCCTGGGGCCCTGGATGCTGCTCCTGCCTGGCCTGAGGCTGTCTGGGGCCCAGGGGGAGAGGAGGTCACACCCTGCCATGACTGGGGACAGGCTTCCCTGCCTGGCTGACGGAGGAAGTTCTTCCTGCATACGGCTGTCCAGCTCTGAGTGACAGGATTGACTGCCGACCGTCCTGCCCAGGTTCTTTGCAAGTGACCTTGCCCATAGCCACCCTCCAAGGATGTAGGAGCAGAGCCCCTGCCTCCCATGTGCACCCCACACCCTGCCACAGCACACCCCAGAGCCTGTGCAGACCCAGATGGGGCCCCAGGGCTCCGTGGCCACACTGGCCCCATGGTGGGGGGACACAAGGAATGTCTGGGTCATGGGCAGCTGGGAGCCCACCTGGGCTCATCTCAGCTGAGAGCATCGGGAGGGGTGGGCAGTTTTCCTAGCATGCCCTGGGCCTGCCTGCCAGGCGTGGGCTCAGCCTGGGCCCAGCTCTCTCACTCCTGGCCCAGCCCTGGTCACATCAGCTCACATGGTGTCCCACTGCTTGGGCTGGGAGCAGAGGGAGCTAGATAGCCCACATCCTGCCCCTTGGCCGACCCCTGTGCAGCTGTGCTGGCCAGCTCCAGGGGCTACCACACCAGGGTGGGGCAGCCTGAGCCCAGCAGTGAAGCGGTGGGGGTGGGGGACAGAGTTAGTACAGGGAGCCGTGCCCAGGAGGAGCCAGGGACAGAGCGGAGCATCCAGGGAGGCGGGCAGGGGCATGCAAGAAACTCTAACTGGCTGTCTGGGGAGGCTATGGGGTGCCCTGTGCCCAGTGCAGACACTGCAGGTCCACCCACCCTGTAAGTGTCTGCCCTGAGGGGTGGTATTCCCTCAGGGGCGGGGATAGAAATAAGACCTCACTGGCCGGCTCAGTCCAGCCCCCAGCCAGGCCTCCCAGCCAGGGAGGGGGAGAAGTTCCCGCCAAATACCAGGTCCCTGCATGCCACCCGCCGGTTCCCGGTTCCCGCAAGAGGCTGGGGCCAGGAAGTGGGCGGGGACACCCACCGTGGCTTTGGCTTCAGCGGCCTTGGCCTTCTTCAGCCGGGCTTTGCAGGCGTCCAGGTCCAGGCGGCGGTTCTGGAGGAGCCGCCTCTCCTTCTGCAAGGTGGGCGACAGGGACGGTGAGCTCTGGGAGGCCCTGGGCCATGGCAAGACTGGCCTGTGCGGCTATCTCGTCAAGACAGGGAAACTGAGGCCCAGAGGCACGAGGTCACACAAGCTCACTGTCCACAGGCGCCACCCCAGGGCGGCCCCGGGAGTGCTGGTGCCCCTCGCAGGCTGAGAGCCTGTGTGAGGAGCTCCAAGGGCCGCGTGGCTGCGGGCAAGCTCCACCCCGCCCAGCCTCACCGAAATCGTCTTCCAGTCTCCTTCCAGGAAGTTGCGCAGGGGCGTGAGGAAGCTGATGGAGGCCGTGTGGATGAAATCTCTCTCGGCGGCTCCCAGGCGCTTTTCAGCCTCCGACACCTTTATCAGGGTCTTCCCTGAAGAGACAGAGTTGAAGGGGGAAGGGAGGGTTGGCCCAGGCTGCCCTGATCCCACGCAGCGGGGAAGAGAGAGCGCAGAAGAGACCAGCAGAGAGGCTGGCCTGGAGGGTGGAGGTTACTGGCACAGCTATCAACTGGGGACTGACAAACATGGGCACATCCGGAAGAAACATTGTCTCCAGCCCCAGCACCATGGCTTATGCCAGTCATCCCAGCACTCTGCAGGCTGAGGCAGGAGGATGGACGTGAGTTCAAGGTCAGCCTGGGGTACACAGTGAGACCCTGTCTCAAGAAAGAAAGGAAAGAAAGAGAAAGAAAGAATGAGAGAAAGAAAGAAAGGGGGAGAGAGAGAGAGAGAGGGAAAGAGAGAGGAAGGAAGGGAGGAAGAAGGGAAGGAAGGAAGGAGAAAGAAAGAGGAAGGAAGGAAGGGAGTAAAAAGAGAGAGGGAGGGAAAGAAAGAAAAAGAAGAAACACGGTCTCCATTACAAAGATTGGGAGGTAGCGGGGTGGTGGGGGTTGTGGCTCAGTGGTGCAGTGCCTGGCCAGCACGTATGGGCTCTGGGTTCCATCCCCAGCACTGCAAAATACAGGGGGAAAAATTGTTTTAAAAAATTGCGAGGACCTCCAGAATGACAGAGAAAGGAGCTTGACAAATCCTCTTCCCAAGTAACAGGAATTGGACGCAACTGTCAAAAGCATCCACTTCTGGACTCTAGAAATTGGCCAGAGGCATAAAGCAAATTGAGAACTTTTTGACTAGAACTACTAGACCTTGGTAAGGACAAAGGAGTGGCATTTCAGCCCTGGGATGTCCCAGGTCCTCAAGTTCAACAGCTCTCTGCCCCTCTGCCTGTGCGGGCAGTGCACATCGGGAGGCCCTGGTTCTGCTGCCGGAGGGGAGGACTGGATTTGGGGCAAAAGCACAGAAACCCAGGGGACACTGCTGAAATCAACAGCACTCTCAGCGGCAAACAGATGGAAAGGGCCACACAGCAGCTGACCTGAGGCGGGAGCACTGATGGGAACAGCAACGCGCCTGGCCGAACTGAATGGGCGAGGTGGGGAACAGGCTTAGCGCCTCTTGAGAACTTCCCAGGTACTCCTGGTGGCTGGAAGGGCTGTGCATGCCTGCGGCACACTCAGGAGGCTGCAGAGAACCTAGCGCACTGCTCAGCCCCTGGCTGAACAGGAGGCCTTGCCCACTCACCAGTAAGAGCCGGGCAGACTTGCACACTGCTTGAACTATGCATGTTTCCCAACTCACTTGTGCATTTATTGGTAAAGGCTTAACAGCTGAAGATATTTAAGCACAGCCCCTAACCAGTAAGGCTGGGATTTAGCTCAGTTGGTAGAGCGCTGCGCTGCAGTCTGTGAGGTCCCAAGTTCAATTCCCAGCAATGCAAAAATGGGAGAAGGGCCTGGCAATCCACTCCCAAGGCAATCCTGAAACAGCCATTGAAAACCCTATGAGGGTCGCTATGAGTCGGATACCGACTCAACGGCACCTAACAACAATAACCTTGACCAATACTGGCTGACCCAGAAGCATCTCCCCAGGAGCTAAACTTGAAAATAAAAAGAACAGCAAGCAGGGCATGATGGCGTATGCCTGTGATCCCAGCACTCCGAAGCAGGAGGATTGAGGGTTCAAGGCCATCCTGGGCTATACAGCGAGACCTTGTCTCAAAAAAAAAAGCTGGCTCCATGGCACACACCTGTAATCCCAGTGTCTCAGGAGGCAGAAGGAGGAGGTTTGCAAGTTAGAGGCAAGAGGCAGCCTGTGTAACTGAGCGAGACCCAGTCTCAAAATAAGAAAATTAAAAAGGGGACTGGGGTGTGGCTCAGTGGTAGACTGCTTGCCTACCATGTCTGAGGTCCTGGGTTAGATACTCATCACTACCAAAAAAAAAAAAAAATTAGGAAAAGAATGATGACAATGGTTCATCAAATAAAGAATATCAATAAAGAGATATAAATTAGAAAAAAAAAAGAACCAAATGAAAATTGTGGAGTTGAAAAGTATAATAACTGAAAAGAAAAATTCACTAGAAGGGTTCAACAGAATTAAACTGGTACAGGGAAAAATCAGCAACTCAGAAGATAGATCACTAGAGATTATTTCATGTAAAAAAAATCACAAAAACAACAGCAAACTGAAGAACTGAAAGAAAAAAATGATGAAAATGAACAGAAGCTGCCTGCATGGCAGTCTCTTGTAATTCAAACTATGTGGGAGGTTGAAGCAGGAGGATCAAAAGTTCAAGACCAAAGGCAGCGTGCACATCTTAGCAAGAAACTTAAAAAGGGACTGGGGCTGGGGTGCAGCTCAGTGGTAGAGTCCTTGCCTAATATGTGTGAATAGGTTCAACTCCCTAGTACTGCAAAAAAAAAAAAGAGAGAGAGAGAGAAAGAAAGAAGGAAAGAGAAGAAAGGAAGGAAGAAGGAAAAGAAAGGAGAGAAGGAAGGAAAGGGGGGATATGAGGAGGAGGGGGGAGAAAGGGGGGGGAGGGTGAGAGAGAATGCGAGCACATGCACGCAGGTGAGCAAATCGTGGTGGTGCACACTTGTAACTCTAGTGCTATGGGAGGCTGAGGCAGGAGGATCACAGATTCAAGGCCAGAGGCAGCCTGTATAACTAGTGAGATCCTGTCTCAAAATAAAAAATAAAAAATGGGCTGGAGGTGCAGCCCAAAGGTAGAGCACTTGCCAAGTATGTGCAAGGTCCTGGTTCAGCACCTCAGTACTGACAAAAAGAAACGAAAAGAAAAGAAAAGAGGAAAGAAAGAAAGAAAAAAAAAGGAAGAAAAATGAACAGAGCATCAGAGACCTGTGGGATGCCATCCACTGAACCAACACATGAGTAATGGGACTTCCAAAAGAGAAAAGAAAAGAAGGCAGAAAAAAGTTCTGAAGAAACAGAGCATGGAAGCCTGGCACCGGGGCTCCCGTCTATAATCCCAGCACTTGGTAGGCTGAGGCGTGAGTATCACAAGTGACCAGCCTGGGCTACACAGTTAAAAGCTGTCTCAAAAACAAACAAAGAAAAATTGGCTTTACATTGGAGCAATTTCCACATTTTACTGAAATTAAATTAGTATTACTCTGACATGGACTGTGATAAATTGAAGTGCACATTGTGATCTCTAGGATTCCACTAAGAATGTTGTTGTTGTTTTGTGGTATGAGGAGGCTGAACCCAGGGCCTTACACATACTTTGCAAGCCTTCTACCTGGGAGCTGTACCCAAGGCCCTTTTTTATCTACAGACAGGGGGTCTCACTAAACTACACAGGCTGCCTCTGGCCTTGAATTTTCCATCCTTCTGTCTCCATCTTCCAAATTGCTGGGATTATAGGTGTGAGCCACTATGCCCAGTTTGCTGTTTTGTTTTTTGAGACAGCATCTCACTATGTAGCCCAGGCTGGCCTTGAACTCATGATCCTCCTGCCTTAGCTTCCCAAGGGCTGGGATTAAAGTGTGTTACCACCATGCCTAATAGAAGGTTTCTTTAAAGCTGGAAAAAGGAATCAGCAAAGAAAATATTAGGCTGAGGGTACGGCTCAGCGGTAGGGCAGTTGCCTAGCATGTGTGAGGCCCTGGATTCAACCCCCAGTGCCAAAGTAAATAAATAAAATAAATTTAAAAAGCTGACTGGAGATCACGGTGGTGCATCCCTAAAATCCCAGCACTTGGGAGCAGAAGTGGGAGTACCATGAGTTCAAGACCAGCCTGAGCCACACAGCGAGACCCTGTCTCAAAAGAAATTAATAAATAAGTAAAATAAAACGGATAGAAAGAGCCAGGTATGATGGTCCATTTCTGTAATCCCAGTACTCAGCAGACAGAGGCAGGAGGATCGAGGTTTGAGGGCAGCCTGGGTTCCATAGCGAGACGAAAGAAAGGAAAGGAGAAAAGAAAGGAAAAGAAAAAAGTGACAAGAGAAAAGAAAGAAAAGAAAATGGTTTGCCACGCAAGAGAGAGCTGAAGAGGCCACACAACTACGAGTCAGAATAGACTTTCAGGCCAGGCGTGGTGGCGCACGCCTGTAATCCCAGCGGCTCGGGAGGCGGAGGCGGCAGGATCGCAAGTTTGAGACCAGAAGCAGTCTGCGTAACTTAGTGAGACCCTATCTCAAAAAGTAAAAAAATTGAGCTGAGGTGCAGCTCAGTGGTCCAGCACTTGCAGAGCATGCAGGCGCGAGGCCCTGGGTTCAACCCCCAGTACCACAAAAAAAAAAAAAAGACTTTCAGGCAAACAGTTTAACTGGAGACAAAGGGCAGTGTATTATTTTGTTTCTTCAGTTTTTGCGATGGGGTCTTGGACCCTTGGGCTCAAGCGATCCTTGACTCAGCCTTGAACCCAAGGCCTACTACGCTGGCTCCTGTGGTGTTTTACAATGGTAAAGGACTTAATCCGAGGGAAACAATTATAAACACATAGACCTGACATAGTTCAAAAATATACGTAGTAAATACTGACAAATGGCAGGGAGAAATAGACAATTCAAAAGAAATAGCCAGAAACTTCAACACTCTACTCTCAATAACTAGGACAGGACATGATCAGCAAGAATACAGAAAACCTGAACAACACCATCAACCAGTTTTGCCTGACGTGTATACAATGCTTCACCCTACAACACAATATATAATCTTGTCGAGTGAATATAGAACATTCCCCAGATGGACCGGATACTAATCAGTGACACAAGCTTTAAAAGTATTAAAAGCATACAAAATATGTTCTCTTTCCTCACTGAAGTTAAACTGGAAATTGACCACAGAAGCAAACTTGGAAAAATCCACAAATACCTGAAAATGAAGCAATACACCACCTGGCAGGAATGTAAAGTCACACAGCTACTTTGGAAGACAGTTTGGCAATTTCTTTTCCCTTCGTTTGTTTTGTTTTGTTTTGGAGACAGGTTCTTAATTACATAGCCCAGTCTGGCCTTGAACATGCCCTGTAGCCCGGGCTGGCCTCAAACTTGTGATCCTGTAGGTCCAGCCTCCCAAATGCTGGGGTTACAGATGTGCACCGCCATGACGCCTGGCTTTAGTTTGGCAGTTTCTTGTTTGTTCCTTTTGATCTTTTTTTCCCCAGTAGTAGGAGGTTGAACCCAGGGCCTTACACGTTAGGCAAGTGCTCTACCCCTGAGCTGCACCCCTTCGACTCTTTATATTTTTCGAGACAGGGTCTTCCTAAATCGCTCAGGCTGCCTCTGGCCCTGAACGTGAAATCCTCCTCCCTCAGCCTCTGAAGCTGCTGCGCTTACGCATGTGTGACACAAGGCCTGGCTAGCCTGGCAATCCGTTAAAAAGTTAGATGTGAATTTACGGTACAACCCAGAAACTCCGAGGTACATACCAGAAGCAGTGAAAACGTGTCTCAAGCCAGGTGTGAAAACACATGTCTTGGCTGGGGGTGGTGGCACAGGCCTGTAGTCCCAGCACTTGGGAGGCAGAGGCAGGAGAATCGACACAAGTTTGAGGCCAGTCAGGGCTACCTAGTGAGTTCCAGGCCAGCCAAGGATACACAGCAAGATCTTGTCTCAAAAAACAAAATAGAAAAAACAAAGAAAGATAAAAGAAAAAAAAAAAAAAAGAGGAAAACACATAGCTGCATAGGTGGGCGAAGCGCACGCCTATAATTCCAGTGACTCTGGAGGTAGAGGCAGTTCAAGGCCACACGCAATCTGTGTAATTTAGTGAGACCCTGTTTTTTAAAAAAATGTTGTCAAGGGGCAGCTGGAGGCACAGTTCAGCGGCAGATCATTTGCAAAGTATACAAAGAGGCCCTGGGTTCAGCACCCCCCAGTATTACAAAAAAGAAAAGAAGCAAAGAAGAGAAAACACATGCCTCCACACACCTATAATCCCAGCACTTGGGAGGCTGAAGGAGAATTGTGAGTTCAAAGCCAGCCTGGGCTATGTGGTGAGACCCTGTCTCAACCCCACCCACCAAAAATTCTTATCTGAAAACCTATGTCCACACAAAGGTTCTTATATGAATGTTCATAGGGAAACAACCCAGATATGTATCAAATTGTGAACAAAGAAGGAAAATGTGATATATCCATGTAAGGGAATATTGTTGTTGTTGTTAGGTGCCGTCTAGTTGTACCCAACTCATAGCTACCCTCAAATGATTTTCATTGGCTGTTTCGGGATTGCCATGGGAGTGGATTGCCAGGTCCTTCTGCCATAAGGGAATATTACTCAGCAATAAAAAGTCCTAAAATGTGCAACAATACGAATGAACCTCAAAAATATGCTAGGTAAAAGAAACTAGATGCAAAAGACAATGCACAGTGATTCCATTTATATGAAATGTTCAAAAAAGATAAGTTTATAGAGACAAAAACATTTTAGTGGTCAGCTGGGAGTGCAAATGAGGACTAAATATAAATAGACACAAAAGACTTTTGAGGAGTGATGGAAAAAAAAATTTTTTTTTGCAGTGTTGGGGGTTGAACCCAGGGCCCTGCACTTGCATGCTTTGTAAGTGTTGTACCACTGAGCTGCACCCTCAGCCCATTTGTTAGTATATTTTTTGTTTTCAGACAGGGTCTTGTAAATTATGCAGACTGCCTTTGGTCTCGAACTTGCGATCCTCCTGTCTCTGCCTTCCAAATTGCTGGGATTACAGGCTTGTGCCACTGCTCCCGGCTGGAAATTTTTTTAAAAAATTAGACTGTAGAGATCTTTGTAGAACTTCCTAAATTTACTAAAAATCACTGGATTGTACATTTAAATCAGGTGCATCTTATGGTATGTACTGTAAGTTATACTTAGAGAAATTAAGAAATAAAGGGGAAAAAAGATCAAAGTAGCTCTAGAGTGCTACAAGGAATGGATAACTCTAATGTGACACCAGGTTAAAAGTCAAGTTACAGAGGAGCATACATAGTATGATCCCGTTGAAAAGCACACACGGGGCATGATGGCACACGCCTGTAATCCCGGCACTGGAGAGGCTGAAGCCAGAGAACTGACTCAAGTTTAAGGCTAGTCTGGACTATTCAGCAAGACCCGCTCTCAAAACACCAAAAACCAACAAAACAAACAAAGCCACACACACAAAAGGCTGGGATGTAGCTCAGTGGCAGAGCACTTGCCAAGCGTGCACAGGGCTCCAGATTCCAGGCCACCATTGCAAAATCTAACCACCACCACAACGAAACAACACACAAACCCAAACTGGCTAATGGAGGATTCCATTTTCAACTCAGCTGTCATCTTCTGCCCTGATGGAGGTCTTTACATTGATAATGAGGTCAGGTTTATATGTATAATTTTTTTAAGAAAAGAGAAAGAAAAGAAGAAAGCAGAGAGAGAGAGAGAGGGAGGGAGAGAAGAAAACTCAACCAGCTGGAGACTGTGAGCGTGACCCCAGCCCTGGCCGTGAGGCCTGCTCACCATAGGGAGTGGTGGGCCCCAGCTCGCTGGCCGCCTCTGCCATGTACTGAGCCAGCAGCTCCCCGTTGGTGACCCGCGAGGGGACCTTCCTGTCCAGCTTCTCATACAGGAACTCCTCCACTCGGGCACCTGTTAGGGAGACAGCAGCCAAAGCCACAGGACTCTTCACTCCACGTACAAAGGTGAAAGCCACGGTGACAGAAACGGACCCTGGCCAGTGGTACCCAGTCACTGATGTCCAGAATAATCCCCCGAATGTGCCCACTCTGCCCTGTGAGACTGGTTCCATGACCCTCTCACTTGACAGAGAAAGCCAAGGCTCAGAGACATGAAGTGGCTGCCAGAGTCCACACAGCTAGGGTGACAGAGGCCAAATCAACTGTCCGCTTCTCCCTATTTTTTATTTTTTTGTGGTACTTGGGATTGAACCCAGGGCCTGGCGCTTGCATGCTCTGCAAGTGCTGGACCACTGAGCTGCACCCCCAGCCCATTATTTTATTTTTTGAGACAGGGTCTCTCTAAGTTACACACACTGCCTCTGGTCTTGAACTTGCGATCCTCCTGCCTCTGCCTCCGGAGCCACTGGGATTACAGGCGTGCGCCACTGCACCCGGCTCTCACTTCTCCCTTGTTAATATCATCCACAGAACACAAGACAGTACTCGTTTATTTTTTAACTTTTTATGTTTTACCTTTTTTTTCTGTATGGAGGTTAAACCCAGGGCCTCCCACGTGGCAGGTAAGTGCTTTGCCATTCAGCTGCACGCCCAGCCCTTCCTTCTGTTATTTTTTTATTTTGAAACGAGGTCTTGCTAAGTTACACAAGCTGCCTCTGGCCTTGAGCTGATGACCTTCCTGCCTCAGCCTCCCAAGCTGCTAGAATTACAGGCACGCGCCACCACACGCGGCTCATAATACTATGTTTGAGTGATTCCTAGTTCTTAGCTGCTGCAACCTCTCCAGACCCTTCCATTAGGGACACAGTGGATTTACAGGCAGACAAACAGTACCCCTCCCAGCCTGCTGCTCCCAAAGGGGCACTGCCGTCGGCTCCCGCCTGCTCCAAGCTCGCCCTTGTGTGTCTCTGGGCCGCACCGACCCCTGGACCATGACGGCGCCTGTGTTTCGCCTGCCTCTTCTCCCACGTACTGCAGTCTGCAGGCAATTTAACGCCTCGGTGTGAAACCTGGTGTTCCCGCTGCCTCACAGGGCATCTTGGAGCCCAGCAGCGTGGGCCCTGGGAGTCTGACCGGACGTCGCCTGCCACCCTGCCCGCCCCGCGGCCACTCACTGGGGTTGGGCTGCAGCAGCACCTCGGTCTGTCGCAGGATCCTCTCCGTCCAGTTTTTGGTGCTGTCCGCTCGGGCCAGGAGGTTTTCAAAGTGGGCATCGAGCTCCGTCTTCTCGGCCTGGCCGAATTTCTCCTCTGTGAACTGGGGGAGGGGTGGGGCAGGCTCAGAAGGTGAGGGGGAGAGTCCTTTATAGAGCTGCTGAATTACAGCCAGCTCTGGGCCTCAGTTGCCCCTTTGTGGAAGAAGGGGGTTGGGCTAGCCAGGACTCCAGCTTCCGGAGGCAGCCCCAGCCGCTGGCCCCAAACACAGCCAGCAGGTGGGCCCCTTGGGAGGCCCCCTCCAGGGCCCTTTGAGCCTGACTCTGAGGGCCAGGACCTGGTAGCAGGTGCTGTGGGAGTAAACTTCGCAGAGCAAGGCCCAGGGTGTTCAAGAGGCCCCAGGGGCAGCATGGGCTGCTGGGGAGAGAGTGACAGGTCAAGGGATGGGAGGAATCCCGGCTCTAGAATCAGAGGGACCCGGTTGACACCCTAGTTCTGTGAGACCCTGGGCAAGAGGCTTTGTATCTCGGATCGTTAGTTTCCCAGGCTGTAAACAGACAGTAAGCGTCCCTCCCTCGCCAGGCATTGCGCATGCCCGTAATCCCTGCACTCGGGAGGCAGAGGCAGAGGCAAGAGGAGCATGAGTTTGAGGACAGTGCGATCCTGTCCAAAAAAAAAGAGGGCGCAATGGCGCTTGCCTGTAATCCCAGCGGCTTGGGAGGCAGAATCAGGAGGATTTCAAGTTCGAGACCAGAGGCAGTCTATGTAACTTAGAGAGACCCTGTCTCAAAAAGTAAAAAAGTGGGCTGGGTATCCAGTTCAGTAGTCCAGCACTTGCAAAGCATGCAAGCGCGAGGCCCTGGGTTCAACCCCCATTACCGCAAAAAAAGAAAGGAAAAAAGAGCCCCCCCCTCCTCGCAGGCTGGGGGACAAAAGAGGAAAGATCTGGGTTGGATGTGAGGGGGTCTGGCACAGGCTGGTGTGCCCTGTGGGTGCTGCTGCTGCTAAGAGCTGATGGGCAGCACGGCCCACTGAGGGAAAAAGGGTACGAGGAGGGAGGATAGCCAAATGCTTGGCCCCTGGCCACCAATGTAGTGGACAGCGCACAGGCAACACCACCCACCATGAGAGCCGGCTGCTGGGCGCACCCAGGGCCTGGGAGGTCACGTGGGTCTCCCACTAGAGCTGGCAGGAGCTATGCGGGTCCCCTAGGAACAACCAGAAACCCGCCCAAGTCCTGGCCCTCTGACCTAGAAGGGCCCAGGGACAAAAGCCCTCATTTTCCAAATAGGGGCACCCAGGCCTTCTCCCGCCTGGGGACAAGGTCACAGGTCATAGCAAACAACAAAGCGGTGAAGGCCTACAGATGTAAGATAAAATAAGTAACAACTGTGGAGCAGCCCAGGGCTGGGGCTTCACACTCGGGACCTTTTGGATGTCTAAAGCAGGGAGGGTCAAGCGTCCCATTTCACAGATATGGCCACTGAGGCCAAGCAAGGGGCAGGCTGTGCTGGAGCCAGGGTTAGCACCCCTGGGGTGCTGGAGGCTCTTCCTAGCCACTTGGCAGTGAAGAATCATCCAGAGGCTACAGCAACTCTAGAGCCAGGAGCTGAACAGCCGTGGGCCACCAGGCTGCACTGCAGCCATCAATTATGAAGCAGGGCTTCGGTTTCTCCTTGCACAGCGAGCTGGCCAGGGTCCCAGCCTCCTCCTCCCTCCCCACCCAGGCTGGCTCTGCCGCTGTCCCCTCCTCACATTCCCCAGACCCCATCCCTGCACTGTGCCCACTATGGCCCTATCCCTCACTGCGTCTGGGCCCCAGGGGGCCGCCTCACCCAGCCCTTTGAGGGGGCTGCTGTTCATCCCATTTTCGAGATGAGGACACCGAGGCCAGAGAGCCAAAGTCACCTCTCTGGGCCTCAGGCTGATGAGGTAGCTCACGGAATATTTGGCCCGTAAACAATATGGGCTTCATAAATGTTTTTCTTTGTTGCGGTGCTAAGGCTGGAACTCTGGGCGAGTGCTGGGCCTCAGTTTTCCCCTGGAGAAGGCGGCTCACAGAATATTTGGCCCGTAAACGATATGTTGTTGTTGTTGTTGTTGTTGTTAGGTGCCTTCAAGTCGGTACCCGACTCATAATGACCCTCATAGGGTTTTCAATGGCTGACTGTTTCGGGATCGCCTTGGGAGTGGACTGTTGCGTCCTTCTCCCATTTTTTTGCGGTGCTGGGAATTGAACTTGGGACCTCAGATATTGCAGCGCAGTGCTCAACCAACTGAGCTAAATCCCAGCCCTGTAAACAATATGGGCTTCATAAATGTTTTCCTTTGTTGCAGTGCTGAGGCTGGAACTCTGGGCGAGTGCTCTCCTCCTGGGCTTGAGGAACCTTAGCTGGTATCATCATCATCCATAAAAGGCCTCCCTCTGGTCTCTCAGGCCCTCAGTGCCATCACCGAAATGTATACCTCCCTTCCTTGCCGAGGGAAAGGTAGCACCCATGTCCGTCTAGGTCTGAGGTTCTCCCTGGCTTTCCCAAGCCCCTGAGTACACACCACGGTGCCCCACTGCCTGCCTAGCTTGGATCCCGGCGATGCCACCAACTTTCTGGCTTTTGCTGTGGGTACTTCCCCCACTGCTGCTCTTCTGCCATTGCTGCTGGCGTCCTCAGCCTCGGCAGGCTCTCTGCCCGGCCCCACCCCACCGCATCTCACCTGAACGTGCCTAGGTTCTCCTGCCACCTGGAATGCCCTCCCTGGACTCACTGCATAAACCCCTGCTGACTTTCCAGGCACAGCTCTGGGGACCCCACACAGGAGGCCACCCCAGAATGACTCCTGCCAAAGGGGTCCTGCCCTTGGCTCTCATCTCAGGGCGGAGGCCTTGTTCATCAGGGGACATGGCCCGGGGGAAGCTGTTAAAGTTGTCCCCGGGACACACAGGGGCTGGGCGCTTACCCAGCACATCCTGGTGGCTGCTAAGCAGCACCAGTGTGGAGGAGCTGCCCACCTACTGCTGATAAAGAACCCCTCCTGCCCTCCTGGCCGACTGCCCATCGTGGGGCAGGTCCCCCTGCACCACTTCTGCTAGGTCACCCTTCAGGCCCCTCTGTGGCCCGCCAGGTGGTCTTGTTCGTGCCAAGGGTAAGGGGTTCCACGCTTGAGTCTGTCCAAAGTACCTTCCAGCAGGATGGCAGAGGCAGGGGTGGGCGTGCGGAGCAGAGAAAGTCTCTATTTATATAAACGCTCCCAGCTCCCTCCTCCGCCAGCCTGGGGCCTGGGCGCTGGGTCCCTCTCCAGTACGAGTGACCCTGTGGGCCTGGCACCACCAGGCTGAGCAAGGCCCCCTCCAGGCCTAGCCCTCCCCCTATGCCTAGGCTCCCTCTGTGAGCCTGGCCAGGTCAGGTGACAGGGCCCAGCAGTGGCAGGAAACTGGCAGATCAGGTTCTTCCCAGATGTAGGAGATACCATGGTTGCCATGCCAACACTGGGAAGGGATCTCCCGCCTCCTGGCTGGCCTGGGACTCTGGGGTCCCAGCATCCTCACTAGGGCTGCGGTTGCCCACTGGGCTTGGAACACAGAGCAGCCACCCTCCCTGGGCCACTAATCCTCAGAGGGCCACGGTGCTTTCTAGTAAACATGGCCACATGGACTTCTGGGAGATGGGCTGGGGCTGGGCTCCTAGAGGGAAGGCCGTGCCCAACAGAGTCAGAGATGACAAGGACAACACAAGGCATGACTTGCTCCCAGAGCACTGTGCCAGGCAGCCCCCAGGCTACAGGATCACTCCTGATCCATGGCCACCCTTGGAGGCAGAGTCGCCTTACGCCTGATTTATAGGAGGTCACACTGAGGCTCAGAGAAAGTGACTTGCCCAAGGTCACATGGGGCAAAACTGCAGTGTAACCAAGGTAACCCCAACTCCTAAGCACCACTCGCAGTGGGCCAAGGAATCCTCACATCCATCCTAAGAGAGAGACACTAATCCCACTTTTCGGATTGAGAAACTGAGGCCCAGCAAGGTGAAGCCCCTTCCCCCAAGGTCAGCGGGGCAGGCACACCCCTGACTAGATCTTCCAGAGACCTTTAGCTGCCTCGGTTTCTCTCTCTGACCCCAGATGGACAAGACTTATTCCCATCTCAGCCTTCTGGGCCTGCACAGCTTCCCAAAGAGGGCGCCCCGCCAGACTCCACAGCCGCCTCCCATCCCCCCGGCCCGGGAGTAAGAAGCAGCAGGCCTCCCACGGACCAGAAGGGCACTAACTCCTGGCCTGCGGCCTGCCTAGCCAAGCGTGCAAAGGGAGCTGACAGACTCATGGCACCACCTGCCCACTGCACAGGTGCAGAGACTGAGGCTCCGCAAAGGGGCTATGGCGGGTGGCACCCAGGACTCCAAAAACACGGCCAGTGGCCGGAATCACTGCAGGACAGGGCAGGGAGGGAGGTGGCAGCCGGTGCCCACTCCCCGCCCCAGCTGGGCAGGCTGCAGGGCGGCGGGCAAGCAGGTGGGTCCAAAGGGTGGACATGGGTACCTGGGTGCCTCTCTCCAGACACCAGCGCCCAGGCCGGGCCGCCCCGGCTCCGTCCCTCTCCTGGGAAGCGCAGAAGCAGCAGGCGCTGGGGAAGGCCGAGGCGTCCCCGTGGCGGGCACCCTGGCACAGCAGGGCAGACGCTGCCCTGCGCCCCCGGGCTTCTGCCGCAGGGCGCGCACCGCCCGCCCCACATCCGGGCCCCGGGCCCCGGCCGCGCCAGGCCTCACCTGCACAGCCCGGGTGAAGAAGATGCCCGCGTCCGACGCCAGCTTCTTCATGTTGAAGTCCATGGCGCGCCCGCACCGCAGCCACCCCGCGGGCCCGCGCGCAGCCGGCAGCCCCCAACCCCACCGCCGCCGCCGCCCGCACCCCGCCCACCTGCTGCCGCGCCGGCCCTCGGTCGCCCGCAGCAGCCCCGAGCCGAGCGCAGGGCGGGGCGCGGCGGCCGCGGGGAGGAGCCTGGCGGGGAGGGGCGGTGGCAGGGGCGGGGACGGCGCCTGCTGCCGCCCCCTGCTGGCCGGCTCTGGCCTTGCCCCCCTTTGCTAAAATTACGACTGAAAACAAACTTGCTCTTAGATAATTACAGAGGAAGGGCATAATTATATACTACTTGCTATCTTGCTAATGCCGTTTTATAAATTTTCTTTTTCTTTTTTATTTTTCTTTTTTTTTTTGCGGTACTAGTGTATTGAGCCCAGAGCCTTGCGCATGCTTTGCAAGCACTCTACCACTGAGCTGCGCCTCTAGCCCCTTTTTATTTTTTATCTTGAGACAGGGATCTGCTAAGATATGCAGGCTGCCTCTGGCCTCAAACTCTCGATCCTCCTCCCTCCGCCTCCTGAGTTGCTGGGATTCCAAGCGTGCTCCATTACACCTAACTACACATATTTATTTATTTATTTATTTTGCGGTACTGAGGGTTGAACCCAGGACCTTTTGCTTGCATGTTTTGCAAGTGCTGGACCACTGAGCCGCACCATCAGCCCCCCCTTTTTTTTTCCTTGAGACAGGGTCTTGCTAAATTGCACAGACTGCCTCTGGTCTCGAACTTGTGATTCTCCTGCGTCTGCCTCCCGAGTCCCTGGGATTACAGGCATGCGCCACCGACCAAAGTACACATTTTATTTTTAATGTGAAAACAAGAATTGTATATATTTAAGGGATACAAAGTGACGTGTGCATGTGTGTTTTCTTGGTGGGATAAAATAATGTATCCATCACCTTCAACTACTTATTTTTTTGTGATGAGAACATTTGCTGTCTACCTCCAGCAATTTTGAAGCATGCAATACATTATTAGCTATTGTCTTGCGGCTGGGCAATAGATCTCTAAAATGTACAGGCCCCTCTTACTGACTCTGCCTATATTTCCTTGTCTCCTGCCTCCCACCATTTATGCCTCTTTTTGTTTGTTTTTGTTTTGTTGTTTTGAAACAGCGTCTCACTATGTATCCTAGGCTGCCTGGAACTAGCGATCCTCCTGCCTCGGCCTTCCAAGTCTCGGGATTATGTGTGTGCTGGGAGACAGGAAAAGAATTGATGTTTTTGAATTATGGTGTTGGAGATGACTGTTGAATAAAGTATGGGTGGCCAAAAAAACCAACAGATCTGTCCTAGAAGAAGTGCAACCAGAGTGCTCCTTGGAAACAAGGACGGCTAGATTGCATCTTACATATTTCTGACATGTAGTCAGGAGAGACCAATCCCTGGAGAAAGACATCATGTTTGGGAGAGTGGCAGGTCAGCAGAAAAAAGGAAAACCCTCCACCAGATGGATTGACACAGTGTCTGCAACAATGGGTTTACAAATAAGATCGTGTGCCTGACACAGAATTGGAAAGTGTTTCCGTCTGTTGTACATAGGGTCGCTATGGGTTGGGACTCCACTGGAGGGCACCTAACAACAACAACCACACCCAAGTCTAGCTCTATTTGTGTCTCTTAACTGCTCCCTTTATTTGAACTCCTCCCTGGGGCGGAAGTTTAGCTCAGTTGGTAGAGAGTGCTTGCTCCGCGCACTCTGAGGCCTTGGTTTCAATCCCCAGCACCGAAAAAGTGGGTGGGAGGACGTGGCAATCCCCTCCCTAAGCAATCAGCCATCGAAAATCGTATGGCTAGCAGAAAAGCACTGACATAGTGCCAGGCATTGCAGTGATGGAGAGTGTTTCGTTCTGTTGTACATAGACTCTCTGAGTCCCTTGGTACCTAGTAAGAATTACACATTGTGCACCTGTTGTGTGCCAGGAACTGTTCTCTCTAGGCACAAGGGATGCAGCAATGAACACAGTGACTGGCAGAGGAGACAGCACTTTTGCAAACAGCTTCAGAACAAGATGGAAAACGGCCACTGATAAAGATACTCCCAAGAGAAGTCAGAAGAGGTGGTATTTGAAAATGGGCGCTTGCAGTACTGGAAGGATTTGTCCATGTTGGGAACAGCAAGCGTAGAAGAGCCAGATAGAAAAGTTTACACCGCCTCAGCTGCTTTAGACAGCCCCTTGGGGGCCTGACTGAGCTGTCTTATCCGCTTTAGAGTGGCCCCGCCCCACTAGTGGCTGTGTCAGTCTAATCCTAATGGCCAATCGTAGGCAAGAAGAGAGCACTTCCGAACTTCAACCGCACTTAGGAGGCGGGGCATAGGGCCGGAGAGGCGTGGCCAGCATGGTCATATGACTCACTCCATTGGCCAAGGGCCTCAGCAGCCGTGGAGGGGTTTGGCGACGTTCATTGGCTAGGGTAGGGGGTTGGCTTGGCTCGAGGCCACACCCCCCTGGCGGCCCAGGTTTGGTTGTGCTGCCGCCGGGGAAGGAGACGCTGCCCTTCCACAGAGATGGGATCGTGGGTGAGTGGCGGCCCGCGTTGAGTCCAGTGGGCGGGCACGCAGGGTGGCAGGGCCGGGAACTGAGGCTTGCGGCCGGCGGGACCCGGCCCTACGCAGGGGACGAGGCGGGTGCAGGTCTCCGGGCTCGGTCGGTCCGGGAAGGTAGCCGGGTTGGACTCATTGGGTTCGCGGCCCGCGGGCGGCGCGAGAGGCTCTTTTGCTTACTGGTGGAACGAGAAGGGACCTGGGTCAGTGAGGAGGAGCCCGGGCCTGGAACGTGGCGGGTGTCCGAGCCCAGGCCGGGAAAGTGCAGGGGATCGTAGTGCAGGGCATCTAAGGAGAAGGGGCGCCGGCGGTGGGGGGCGCTGGAGGGTGCCTGGACCATCCTCAAGGGTGTTCCGGGGGTCGCGGGCAGAGGGGAGGGGGGATGGGGGGGGCCTGGCCTCGGCTGCGCGGGATGTCTGGGATGGAACGAGGACATCTTGACGATCGGGATGTTGGGGAGGGCCATCGCGGACCTGCCCAGTCCCAGGTGGGGTGCGACATAGGGTGTCCGTGGAGTGTCCAGGATGCGATGACCAGAGCGCTGGGCAGGTGGTGGCTCAAGGGAGACCCGGGGCTGGGAGCATTGCAGGGTCAAGGTGGGCTGAGGGGTGCGTTGGCCAGAGGCACTAGTGGGTTTGTCCAGGGCAGGGGAGGAGGGCCTGGGTGGGAAAGCATGGGCGCCGGGGCTGTCCTAAGTGCCGCGCTGGTGGTGGAATGAGGTGATTCCTGCCCAAGGTGGTGGAGCAGGAAAGGTTACTGCCCAGGTGGAACCAGCATTAGAGGTGTCTTGGCGTTGAGGGCCATGTTCAGTGTGGGGAGGAGGTGGAAGTTCTCCCCTCAGGCCCTGGCTTGTGGCAAGGGGACCGATAAGATGTGGATGTGTGGGATTTGGACCCTCCTCTTGGGGAAGCGGGCTTGGGGGCAGATGTTGTTACCCTCCTCTTGCTGGGGACAGCAGAGGCTGTCTGGATTTTACTACAGACAAGCGCCGGGCCTCAGGCCCCGCCTCCACCTGCCTGGCTCCTGGAGCATGTGTGACTCCGTGGCCTTCTCAGAAGTTGGGGGTTTCAGAGCTCTTTAGATGTGGTATGGGACAAGCACAGTGGCTGAGAAGCACCACTGCAGCATGAGCTTTCCCCCAGCCGGGGCCACAGGCGCGATCTTGGTCAACTCTCTCACGTCTCAGAGCCTTAGTTTCCCCATTCCGGGGATGAACTTTTGTTATGGTGAGGGTTCTAAGTGACTGGACTCAAAGCCACAGCGGAGGGCCTGTGGTAAGTGCCTGGGCATGAGCAGCTATGGATCCTCTGATGTTCTTGTCTTCTCCCCAAGACCGAGCCAGGGGCTGTCAGGATTCACCCGGCCCCTGATCACTGGAAGTCACAGCTCAGTTCGCGGCCTCCTGGCAGGATGTCTCCTGCCCTTGGCGACGTGGCAGTTTGCTTAGCCCTGCTCGCGTCTCCTTGCCTCCACCCTCAGCCCTAGTGCTGGACTGATAAGAATGCCCATCCATCCCACTCACTGAGGATAAGCTGTCTCTTGTGCTGGCCCAGTGACTTTGGCCGCCATCCCGGGGAGACAGGGTCTGTCCTGGCCTGCGTGTTCTTTCCGCTTGAGGTCTCCTGAGAGCTTGAAGGCGCCCCGGCCTTGGGCCTGGCAGTTGGGGAGCTCTCTGCAGGGTCACAGGGTCTGAGCTACGTGTCATCAAGCCACTTATTCCCTCGCCTTGGGTTGGGATGGCGGGGATGGGGGGCAGAGCTCAGAAAGTCCAGAGAAAGGTGCTCCTCTCCTCTGTGATTCTGTTGGGGCGACACTTCCTGCTCCACATGAAATTCATCAGAAGGGTTGTGTTGGGCACAGAGTCTAGAGGCTGATAGACCTTGATCCAAATCCTGACTCCATCACTTGCCAGTCCTGTGACTTTGGACTCCTCCTGATTTAGCCTCCCTGAGACTCAGTTTCCTCTTTGGAAGTGAGAATGGGCTGGGAGAGGAGGGGCGCCCCTTCTTCTCAGATGCCCTGCACTACGATCCCCTGCACTTTCCCGGCCTGGGCTCGGACACCCGCCACGTTCCGGGCCCGGGCTCCTCCTCACTGACCCAGGTCCCTTCTCGTTCCACCCGTAAGCAAAAGAGCCTCTCGCGCCGCCTCTCACAGCACAATATCTGCTTCACAGAATTGTCACGGTTTGGTGAAATAGCGTATGTAAAGAACTCAGCCCAAAATGTACGTGCGCCATGTAGTAGCTGTGATTGTCTGGGGGAAGATTCTGCCGCTTTTTTCTCAGTACAGTCCACAGGAAGTGAAATGTTCTTGGCTTTGCGGAAGGTGAAAAGATGTAATGATTCTTAGCGTGGGGCCTAAGATCTTCGTTTAGCAAATGCTCTGTGGGTTTAAAAAGGCTGAGGTGGTATGGCAGAAAGCCCTAAGTGGGAGGGAGACCTATCCATCTCCTGGGCTCTGGGTCCCGTGTTGGGCCAGCATGCTAGAGATGCTGCCTTCTGCTCCCAGGGCTCAAGGTGAGCACAGGCTCTGTGGGACGTCTGGCTGCTTGCCTGCTGGCAGGTGCAGAAGGCTGAGCCTGATCCCAAGCCTGGTGTTCCAGATGTGGGCTTAGTGCTCACTGTGGTCCTGTGGGCACGCTGTGTGTACCTGTGTGTGCCCACACGTGCCCATTTTGTGTCTGACTTGGTCATTTATCCCTCAGCTCTGTGGAGGGACCTTCTGGTATGTGCATCCCTGTCCTGCCCGGGCGTGGACCGTGCCCAAGACCCAGCTGGCAACCAGTTGAAGACGTTCTCCTCGGAAGCTCTTGGCAGGGGTGCTGGTCTTACCATGGCTTTCCGGCGGACTGAGGGCATGTCCATGATCCAGGCCCTAGCCATGACGGTGGCTGAGATCCCTGTGTTCCTATACACTACATTTGGGCAGGTAAGGAGTGGGGCGGATTGTGATCCTACCCTTTACCCCCCTGGCCCGTGACACACTGAATTCTCCCCCCCCCCCCATACTGGGCGTTGAACCCAGGGCCTTGCGCCTGCATGCTTTGTAAATGCTGGACCACTGAACTGCGCCTCCAGCCCATTTTTTTTTTTTTTACCTTTTTTGAGACAGGGTCTCAATAAGTTACGCAGACTGCCTCTGAACTCTAACTTGTGATCCTCCTGCCTCTGCCTCCCGAGCTGCTGGGATTACAGGTGTGCACCACCGTGCTGGCTTTTTTTTTTTTTACTTTTTGAGACAGGGTCTCCCTAAATTACAAAGACTGCCTCTGGTCTCGAACTTGCGATCCTTCTGCCTCCACCTCCCAAGCCACTGGGATTACAGGCATGCGCCACCGGGCCCAGCCACACTGAATTCTTTTTTTTTTTTTTTTGCGGTACTGGGGTTTGAACCCAGGGCCTTGCGCCTGCATGCTCTGCAAGTGCTGGACCGCTGAGCTGCACCTCAGCCCATTTTTTTTTTACTTTTTGAAACAGGGTCTCGCTAAGTTATGCAGACTGCCTCTGGTCTCAAACTTGAGATCCTCCTGCCTCCGCCTCCTGAGCCACTGGGATTACAGGCGTGCGCCACCATGCCCGGCCACACTGAATTCTTCAACCCAGGGACCCTCAGGATCTGAGAGAGCGGGGCCCCTGTCACTGCAGTCCTGCGCATCTGGCGTCTTCTCTGAGCAAATAGAAGGACTGGGTTTGGAGTCCGGGTCGCAAAGCCTGGTCTTTACCCTAAGACTGTGTGAACTCTTGACCTTAGTTGCTTAGTCTATGGAAAGGATCAATACTGCCTTCCCTCACAGCCTCAGATGTTTGTGGCCAATCAGGCTCTTGCCACAGGCTGAGGCTCTGCCCTGTGGGATGATCTCCACGTGAAGGGCTCCTAGGCCAGCAGCAGAGGGCGAGGGTGGAGCAGTGGGACATACTCAGATGCAGTGGTGGGACAGACTGAATGCCATCAGCCTCAAGGAGTCATTAAGAACTGGGGGTCAGAAGCCAGGCATGGTGGCTTATGCTTGTAATTCCAGCGACTCCAGAGGTGGAGGCAGGAGGATCACAGATTTGAGGCCAGAGGCAGCCTGCATAACTGAGTGAGACCCTGTCTCAAAATAAAAATGAAGATGGGTGTGGTGGCGCACACCTGTAATCCCAGTGGCTTGGGAGGCAGAGTCAGGAGGATCTCAAGTTCGAGACCACAGGCAGGCTGGGTAATTTAGCGAAACCCTGTCTCAAAAAAAAAAAAGTAAAAAAATGAGCTGGGGGTGCAGCTTAGTGGTCTAGCCCTTGCAGAGTATGCAAGCGGGAGGCCCTGGGTTCAACCCCAGTACTGGGAAAAAAATAAATAAAAATAAAAATGCAGGTGCAGCCTAGTGGTAGAGCACTTGCAAAGTATGTGTGAGGCCCTGGGTTCAGCCCCCAAGTTGTTGTTGTTAGGTGCCGTCAAGTTGGGTCCGATTCATAGTGACCCTGTATACAGAACAAAACAATCCCTGACTCTGTGCCAGGCATACAACCTTTTTATATTTAAGTCCATTGTTGCAGCCTACATGTCAATCCATCTAGTGGAGGGTTTTCCTTTTTTTTTTTTTGGTTGACCTGCTGCTCTCCCAACATGATGTCCTTCTCCAGGGATTGGTCCCTCCTGACTACATATCCAAAATACATCAGATGTAGTCTAGCCATCTTTGCTTCCAAGGAGCACTCTGGTTGCACTTCTTTTTTTTTTTTTTTTTTTTTTTTTTTTTTTTTTTTTTTTTTTTTTTTTTTTTTTTTTTTGGTGGTACTGGAGGTTGAATCCAGGGCCTCATGCTTGCATGCTCTGCAAGTGCTGGACCACTGAGCTGTGCCCTCAGCCCATTTTTTTACTTTTTTTGAGACAGGGTCTTGCTAAGTTACGCAGACCGCCTCTGGTCTCGAACTTGTGATCGTCGTCCTGCCTACGCCTCCCAAGCTGCTGGGATTATAGGCGTGCGCCACCGCACCCGGCTGGTTGCTCTTCTTCTAGGAAAAAAAATTGGAGGTCAGCAGATGTGGGTTCAGATTGTGTCTCTCTGTCCACATGAGCATGTGTCTTAACTGATACCAACCTCAGAATCATCTGGAAGATGACGGGGATGCTGATGGGTAATGCAGGTCATGAGCTGGACGGTGCCTGGCCTGGTAGATGCTGCATCCCTGCAGCTGTGCCACGGTGCTTGCCGCTGTGAGGGACGCTCGCTGGGCCCCAGGCCACGTCTCCTCAGCATTGGCGTGGCGCTAGCTTTATCTCTCTCTGGTCTGCAGTTCAGCGAGGCTGGTTAGGTCCCCTCTGCAGTAGTGGCTGCCTCTGTCACTCTTCTGATAGGCAAAGGGACACTGTGTGCCCTGCACCCGGGCGCCCTTGGGGCAGCCTTCCCTAGGGTGACATCACCCGGCCACCTCTGTCTTTCTTGCAGTCTGCATTCTCCCAGCTGCGGTTGACACCAGGCCTGCGGAAGGTCCTGTTTGCCACAGCTCTGGGAACCGTGGCCTTGGCCTTGGCCGCCCACCAGCTCAAGAGGCGCCGACGGAAGAAGAAGCAGGCGGGGCCCACGGTGGGAGGCGAGCAGCTGGGCGCAGTCCCCTTGCCCATCCTCATGGCCCGCAAGGTCCCATCGGTGAAAAAAGGTAGATATTCGGTGGGGGAGCCTCGACCTGGTCACACCCCAGCAGGGCCACCGTTCACTGGGGGATCTCAGGCTAGCGCTGTCCTGTCTCACAGATAGGTTCCCGTCATCTGTGAAGCAGGGGCATGTCACGGTCAGGGCCTGGAGGATGTGAGTCCAAAGCAGGTGTCCGGCCTGTGGGCGGGCGGGGGGGGGTGTCTGGGTGCTCCTGTTATGTGAAGACTCTGGGGATGCCTGGTACAGAGAGGGCTCCTGGGCCCAGGAAGGGAAGTTCCCCCAGGTTCCGGAACAACAAGGGCCACGTGATTCCCAAACGAAATACAAACGTGTGTCCCCCCAACCCTCCTCCATTAGCAAAATGAAGGGTTAATTTGCATGCAGTAAGGTTCACCTTGTATAGTGTCCACTGCTGAGCTTTGGCATACCTGCAGTCACATAATCAAACCTGCACCAGGAACTATTCTGTCACCTTCTTAACTCTCCTGTGTCCCCTTGTCAACTGCCCTCCCCTAATGCCTAGCCCCGGCAGCCACTGATCTCTTTTGTGGCTGGGTGGGGTGGTTTCAGAAAACTCTTAGGGCACATGCTGGGTGCAGTGGTGCATACCTGTAATCCCAGCGGCTCGGGAGGCAGAGGCAGGAGGATCACAAGTTTGAGACCAGAGGCAGTCTGTGTAATTTAGCGAGATCCTGTCTCAAAAAGTAAAAAAAATGGTTGGGCGCAGTGGTACACGCCTGTAATCCCAGCGCCTCAGGAGGTGGAGGTGGGAGGATCGTAAATTGGAGACCAGAGGCAGTCTGCATAATTTAGCTAGACTGTGTCTCAAAAAGTAAAAAAAAAATGGACTGGGGGTGCAGCTCAGTGGTCCAGCACTTGCAAAGCATGCAAACGCAAAGCTCTGGGTTCAACCCCCCAGTACTAAAAAAAAAAAAAAAAAAAAATTAACAAAATGGGCTGGTAGTGCTGCTTGGGAGAAGGACCTGGCAACCCCCTCCCAAAAATCAATCTGCCATTGAAAACCCTATGAATAGCAGAGAAGCACTGACAATAGCATTTCTCTTGTTGTACAGAGGGTCGCTATGAGTCGGATACCGACTTGACGGCATCTAACAACAACAACAACAAGTGCTGCTTAGTGGTCCAGCACTTGCAAAGCATGCAAGCGTGAGGCCCTGGGTTCAACCTCTGGTACTGAAAAAAAAAAAAAAGGGTAAAAAAATGGGCTGGGGATGCTGCTTTGTGGTCCAGTACTTGCAAAGCAAAAAAAAAAAAAAAAAAAAAAAAAGGGAAAGAAAGAAAGAAAACTCTTACAGCACCTGGTAATCCACCTGTTTGCCACATCTGAGTGTCATGTTGATCTCTTTCTAAGGCAGTGCGTTCTCTCATCTTATGAGAAACTTACTTTAAGAGACAAAAGTCTTTCTGGGAAAATGAATTTTAATTGTGAATTATTATTGCAAATGGAAGTTTTATCTTTACAATTGGAAAAAGAACTTTTTCTTCCTCCCAGTACTTGACAGTTGAACCCAAGGCCTTGCAAATAATCTGCAAGTGCACTGAGTTCCACCTCCAGCCCATTTTTCTATTTTTTATCTTGAGACAGGGTCTCGCTAAATTACACAGGCTGCCTCTGGCCTCGAACTTGTGATCCTCCTGCCTCCGCCTCCCAAGTCACTGGGATTACACGTGTGCATTGCTGCACCCAGCCTGAAAAAGCAGTCTTTAGACTAATACAGAGCAGGACCCACAGAAATGTTGATGATGACGGTGCTATCTCACAGTAGCCCCCAGGGGTGGGGGGGCCTGGTGCCACGTTCACACCAGCTTCTAGCTTGCATGGTCGTGTTCTACCATGACTGTGTCTTGCTTCACCATTTTTTCCTGCCCCCTTTACCCAGGCCCTTGTGTATGCTAAGCACTCGTTCTACCACTGAACTACACCTGCTTTTCTTTTCTTTTCTTTCTTTTTTTCTTTTCTTTTTTCTTTTTCTTTCTTTCTTTTTTTTTTTTTTTTTTTTTTTTTTTTGCTGTACTAGGGATTGAACCAGAGCCTGGCACTTGCATGCTTTGCAAGTGTTGGACCACTGAGCTGCACCCTCAGCCCATTTTTTTACTTTTTGAGACAGGGTCTCACTAAGTTACACAGACTACCACTGGTCTCAAACTTGTGGTCCTCCTGCCTCTGCCTCCTGAGCCACTGGGATTACAGGTTGTGCCGCCATGCCCAGCTTACACCTGCTTTTCTCACTTAAAAGTCTTCTGTACACTTTAAAAAGTTGCCTCAACTCCCTATTGGAAAGAGAATTCTAAATGAGTGACTCACCAGCAACTCAGGGAGGCAGAGTAAGAGGCAGGGCAGTGGCTACACCTTAGTCTCAGCTTATCCCACTGGGTTAGGGCCCTGCTTTGGCCCTGGCCCTGGCCCTGTGCTGGGTGATCAGGATAGCAGGAGGGGCCCATGTTCACCTGCTAAGCACGCGTGCTTGGAGGGCTCTACTGCTCCCTGACGCAGGAGGTCAGGACCTGCTGCCAGATGAGGATGGGGAGGGAGCTCCAGGTGAGGAGCGCCTGTGTGACCTGCTGTCCTGTTCCTCACAGGCTACGCCAGCCGGAGGGTACAGAGCCCCAGTAGCAAGAGCAACGACACGCTCAGTGGCATCTCCTCCATCGAGCCCAGCAAGCACTCGGACTCCTCCCACAGCTTGGCCTCGGTGAGGATCTGGGTGGGCGGGAGCAGCCAGGGGGCCCTCAGGACACCTGTGGACCCGCAGGGAGCTAGAAGAGGCTTCATCCGCCCGTTCATTCACCCACCCACGGTCACTGGGCGGGCATCGGTGGGAGACAGGTGCCCAGGGGCCGAACGGTGCTTGAGCTGTGGGAGTGGCTGCCTTCATTCGTTCCTCAGACACCTGTGGGGTGACGGGGTGCTGCTAGTGCTGAGGATCTGGGGGTGAACATGACCAAGGCAGCGTGGCTTTTGGGTCATTCACTCATCCAGTGATTAATCTATTCAGTGAGAGCTGAGCCCGAGCTCTGAGCCAGAGCCGACAGCCTCCTACAGGGGACGGGTGGCCACTTATGAAGATGAGGGGCCCACACAGGGTCCGTGCTACCTCTGTCCCTTTTCTGACTCATAGAGCAGGGGCTCCAGGTCCAGGGGGTCAGGCGCGGGGCGCAGGGCAGATCTCAGAGGAGGCTGCAGCTTCCCTGGCTGGCGCTGGCCGCTGTGTCTCCTCCTGCTTCAGTGGTTCCTGTGAGGCCTCGCGGGCATCGAGTTGGTGGATCTGGGCCCGGCCGAGGGTGCGGGCGCTGGCTGGGCTCGCTCGGGGATGGCATGTGGGACGCTCTGTGGCGTGTGGCCAGGCAGTGGTCAGGGGTGGGCTCCGTGGGGTCCTGCGGAGGGCCTGGGAAGGCTTCACTCCCTGCACCTGACACGCAGATGGTGGTGGTGAACTCATCCAGCCCCACAGCCGTGTGCTCGGGGTCCTGGGAAGCCAGAGGGACGGAGGAGTCTGTGCCCACCACGGACGGCAGCGCGGAGAGCCTCTACGTGCAAGGTGCGGCCGGGAGGCTGGGCCTGGGCCTCGGGCAGGGTGGCCGGGAAGAATCGCTTTCTGGAAGTCTGGGCAGGGCTCAGGTCACTCCTCCAGGGACTGCCCCACCCTGTCCCAAACTCCCCTTTCCATGGTTTCCAGGCCTTTCTGGACAGGGACAGTCCCTAAAATGAAGGTCTAGATACTAGCAGTCATGTAGAAGTAGGCGGAATCCAGTCCCAGAGTCCCGTGGGCTCTTGGCCGGCCAGGCCTGCCTTGGCGCTGCGCCGTGCCCACTCCTGAGTGCGATCATGGGGCCTGACTCTCCTCTCCTGCCCGTGCCCAGGCATGGAGCTGTTCGAGGAAGCTCTGCAAAAGTGGGAGCAGGCCCTGAGTGTGGGCCAGAGGGGGGACGGCAGCACCCCGACGCCAGGGGACAGCCTCCGGAACCCGGAGACCGCGTCAGAGGCCCTGTCGGAGGTAGGTGGCCTTCCCTCCGTCTCTCCTTGCCCTGAGCCATGTGAGAAGGTGGACAGCGCAGGGGAGGGGCAGGCTAGCAGCCCGCCCTCTCTCTGATTGCAGTTTCCCACTCACAGGGGTGTTATTCAGAGTGAATAAAGTAGGTCGTGGAAGGTACTTAGCACAGTGCCTGGACTTGCTAACTACTCAG
Source organism: Pedetes capensis (assembly GCA_007922755.1). NCBI lineage: Eukaryota > Metazoa > Chordata > Mammalia > Rodentia > Pedetidae > Pedetes > Pedetes capensis. The sequence continues at coordinate 174,057 of VMDO01001965.1, forward strand.
TTAATGGACCCCCTGGACGACAGTCAGATCCTTATCCCAGTTCTGAAGGAAAATGTGCAATGGTGATGGACTCTGCAGCGCAGCCCTGTAATCCCAGCGCTCAGGAGGTGGAGGGAGGAGGATCAAGAGTTTAAGTCCTGCCGGGCGTCGTGGCCCACACCTGTAATCCCAGCAGCTCGGGAGGCGGAGGCAGGAGGATCGCAAGTTTGGGACCAGAGGCAGTCTGCGTAACTTAGTGAGACCCTGTCTCAAAAAGTAAAAAAAAATGGGCTGAGGGTGCAGCTCAGTGGTCCAGCACTTGCAAAGCATGCAAGCGTGAGGCCCTGGGTTCAACCCCCAGTACTGCCAAAAAAAAAAAATGTTTAAGTCCAGCCTGGGCTACATAGAGAGTTTGAGGCTGGCTTTTGTGTAGCGAGACCCTGTCTGAAAAAAACAAAGGAGGGAGAAAGGGAGGGGAAAGCAGGAGGTAGGAGAAAGAAAGGAAAAATGGAAGGAAGATGTGCTTTCGTGGACGATGCTGGCTTCAGCCTCCCATGTGCTGGGATTACAGGCGTGTACCACCACGTGTGGGATTTAACCCACAGCCTCACATCTGCTAAGCCTGCGCTCTACCACTGAGCTCCACCCCAGCCGCCTGTCTGATTTGTGTAATTTTCAGCGTAATCTTATGATAAGGGCTTATATAGGTAGAGACACCATGGGCTATTTTTCTTTTGTTCTCTATGTGCTCCTGCATTGAATAAAACAAGAGGTAGACCCTAACCCACTGGGCTCCTGTCCCCTGCCTGAGTGAGGTCCAGTGGGGGCCCCTTTGGGGAACAGCATGATATTGGGGAATCATCCAGGGCCAACCAGGCCCCCAGTTCTTGGGGGTTTAATACCTAAGGCAACAATTGCAGGTATTAAATAACTGAGGGAGGCTGGATGCCATGGCACATGCCTGTAATCCCAGCGACTCAGAAGGCTGAGGCGGAAGGACCACAGATTTGAGGCCAGAGGCCCTATCTCGAAATAAAAAATAAAAAATAAAAAATAAAAAAGGGCTGGGTGGAAGAGCCCTTGGCATGAGGCTCTGTGTTCAATCTCCTAATATTGCAGAACAACAAAAAAAATCAAAACCAAACCAAAGGAATGTAGCCAGGGACTCAGCTGCCCAGGTGAGGGAAGAGCTGAGGGCCACGAGGAGAGGGTGGTGGGCCTCAGCTCAGGCCAAGGCCGTGCTGCAGGAGCCGTGACTGCAGTGGGGCCGGCGCACTGCCCCACCCCTGCTTTCGTGCCTCCACCTGCACCTGCAGTTGGCCAGGAGCCAGCTGGCTGGGGAGCCTGGGAGCCTGCAGTGCCAGGGCGGGGTCGTGCCTGGCACAGCTCTTCACAGGTGGCAGGTGCACCTGCCCTCTGCCCTGGCGGGGAGGGTGTGCTTGGAGGCTGCCACTCAGGCCCTACCACTGGAGAGGTGGGGACATGAGGGGCAGGGTGATGCCTGGGGTGTGAAGAGGAGATCCCGCATGCGGCAGCCCCTCACCGCCTGTCCACATGTGGGCAGACGGGTGGGCACCTATGTTAGGGACGTGGATCGAGCGAGGCGGCTTTGTTCCCACGTTGCATTTCTTGCTAAAGTTATACCTTGAAATGATAGAACTTACATTGTTTTCCTTACTGGGAACGCAATTCAGTATTCTTTGTAGAAATGTAAGAGGAAGATAGAGGAGGCCAGAATCTGATCTGACAGCTTGTGGCTGTGGTATGGGGTAAAGGCTACAGCCTCTCGCAGTGCTGGCCCTCTCAGTGGGACACAGTGCCTGCCATTCAGGTGATCAGTGCATGACCTCCATTACGCGTGTTATCGATGCCTCGTCCCTTCTCTTGGGGTCACCGCTGGGTATCCTCCCAGACATTTTTCTATGCTATAACTTTTTAAGAGCTTTATTTATTTTTATTTTTATTTTTGTGGTACTGGGGGTTGAACCCAGGGCCTCGTGCCTGCATGCTCTGCAAGTGCTGGATCACTGAGCTGCACCCCCAGCCCGTTTTTTTCACTTTTTGAGACAGGGTCTCGCTAAGTTACACAGACTGCTCTGGTCTCGAACTTGCGATCCTCCTGCCCCCACCTCCCGAGCCGCTGGGATTACAGGCGTGCGCCACCACGCCCGGAGAGAGCTTTATTGAATAGAATTCCCATGCTATAAATTCACCCACTTACACTGTACAGTTCACTGGCTTTTAGTGTAATCATAGAGTTGTGTGTCTATCAGTGTCACATTTTCTTTTTCCTTTTTTATTGTTAAGCAGTTCCTGGGGGTTGAACCCAAGCCCTCGAACATGCTTTGCAAGTGCTCAACCACTGCGCTTTGCCCCAAGTCCATTTTTAATTTTTTCTCTTGGGACAGGGTTACTCTTAAGTTACAGAGGCTGCCTCTGGCCTCAAACTCACACTCCTCTTACCTCGGCCTCCCAAATCGCAATCCTGGAGTCTGTCAATCGTTGTGGTTTGTGTTTGTATGTGTGGTGCTGGGGATGAACCCAGGGCTTCTGCGTTCCAGGTAGGCGCACTGCCTCTGAGCTGTAGTCCAGCCCTAAATTATTGTGGGTTTAAATTGCATTTTTCTGATGACTAATGATGTTGAGCAACTTTTCATGTGCTATTGGCCATTTGTATATTTCCTCTCAGGAAATATCCATTCTGATCCTTTATTTATTTGCTTGGTTTTTTTGAGAGATTGTCCTACCACATAGCCCAGGCTGGCCTCAAATGCTCCGTCCTCCTGCCTCAGCCTTCCCAGTGCTGGGATTACTGGCATGCTAGTTATTTTTTAATCTCATCCATTTTTTATAAAACTTTTTTTTTTTTGTGGTACTGGGGGTTGAACCCAGGGCCTCACACTTGCATGCTTTGCAAGTGCTGTACCATTGAGCTGCAACCCCCAGGCCATTTTTTCACTTTTTGAGACAGGGTCTCGCTAAATTACGCAGACTGCCTCTGGTCCCAAACTTGCGATCCTCCTGCCTCCACCTCCCGAGTCACTGGGATTACAGGTGTGCACCACTGCGCCCAGCTCCCTTATTTTTTTTTTTATTAGAAATTTTTAATGTACATGATAATGTGATTCATTTTGACATGCTTTTCATTGTGACAATTTTCATATATGCAATTTGATAAGCATTATTCATATAGGTTACCCCTTACCCTCCTCTATGTTTCCCCCCTCCCCCCCTTCCCATCTCAGTTTCCCATCCAAGTCTTCTCTATCTTTTACTATATAGTATTTTTCTATATGTCCTTGGGTTCCATTTCTGTTTAAGATAGAAACTTTTCCTGCAGTGGTCTTTGTTTCTATCTTGTTAGAACAATTACATGCGATTTCTAGTCTATTTATATTGACCTCATTCTTATCTTCCCTCCCCCGCTTTTAATGTGATCTGACCTTTGAGTAGGATTTTTCCTTCCTGTAATTTTGAGTCAGCTCTCTCATATGAGTGACAACATGTGTTGATTCTCTCTCTGAACTTGTGTTCGTTCACTCACCTTATTTTTTATAAAACTTTTTTTTCAGTACTGAGTTGAACTTGGGGCACACGCTAGGCAAGTGCTCTACCACTGAGCCGCACCCCCAACCCCTTTTTAATTTTTTATTTTGAGTCAGGTCTCACTGAGTTGCACAAGCTGCCTCTGGTCTCAAACGTATGATCCTCTCGTCTCTGCCTCTCAGCTTGTTGGTATTACAGGCCTGCGCCGTGGCACCTGGCTCCAGGTCTCTCTTTATTGCTGAGTTGTAAGGGGCTTTTCTACATTCTGGACACAGTTCCCTTAGCAGATGCCCAACTTGCAGGTATTTTCTCCCATTCTGAGTTGTCTTTTCCACTTTCTTGATGGCATCCTTTGAAGCACACAAAAAAATTAATTCTGAAGTTCGGTATGTCTGTTTTTTTTTTTCTTTCATTGTTTGTGCTACTGGTGTCACATCTAAGACACGTTTGACTACCCTGAGGTCATTTCACAGAGAGAGGTGGCAGGCTTCTTCCAGAGCTGCCAGGTTCTGCTGGCCACATCAACTGGGCAAGGGCTTGCCACAGACCCAGCAAAACGGCCCGTGGGTCTAGAGTCCCATCAGCCTGGGCCTGGTGCTACATCTCCGCTCTGCCCTCTGAAGCTGGGTGACCCAGGCCACGTAGCCTCCTGAATTTCCTCTGTGACACCGAGTCATAGTGTCCCTGCCTCAAGGGATTCCTCAAGGCTGAACAGTGAGACCCATGGCCTAAGGCTGGTTCTCAGGGGTGGTCTCTTCTGAGCTCTTCCACCCCTTTCTCCCCAGGGGCCTCAGGCCTGACCCGTCCTCGTCCATCTCCTCCCCGGGTCCAGGCACTTAACCACAGGCTTTGGCAGCCTCCATGGAAACAGAGTAGTCGGACTGGCACATGTCTCACCCTGGGCCCTGTGCACGGAAGCTCCAGGGTCAAGGGAGCAGCACCTGCCTTCCCATGCCGGGGCCTGGAGGCCAGGGGCAGCAGCGAGGCACCGCGCCTGGGTGAACTTTCCCACCCCACGCCAGCTCTCAGCCTCTGCCTCTCTGTGTCATTCTCCTGGCCCCGTGTCCTCCCCAGACAACCAGCCCTTTGCTGCCCAGCCTTGTTGGCTACTGGCCATGACCCCAGAGCACGTGCACCCCAGCACCATAATAGCTATTACCTGTCTGCAGCTGCCCCCTGCGTGCCAAGCACTGTCTTCCCATGGCCCCATTCTCCAGGGAAGATCTCAGAAGCTGCAGTGCAGAGCCCGCAGTGGCAAACGTGGGTTACACATGAGGGGAGCTTTAGCCCAGCTCATTCTGGGCTCCGAACTGCCCTCTTACTATAGTTAAACTAATAGTCCCAGCAGTTAAGAGCGCTGGCACCTACCGGTTGTCACCACAGCCAGTCTGTGCAGAGCGCTTCGTGTGTCTGTCCCCTTTAAATTTTTCCTGAAATCCTAGGAGGGGGGCATTGTTATCTTCACTGACAGAAACTGAGGCTGAGGATGGGGAAACTTTCTGCCGGAAGCCACACAGTTTGGAGCTGGTGATGCCCAGCTCTGAACCTAAGTGTGCTGGGCTGTCAGGCAGTGCTATTGAATAGGCAGCCTCATGTCACATTTAACCTTGCCCGGAGCCCAGAGCCGTGGTGCACATCTGTAATCTCAGAGGCTCAGGAGGCTGAGGCAGGAGGATTCCAAGCTCAAGGCTAGAAGCAGCCTGTGCAACTCAGTGAGATCCTGTCTCAAAATAAAAAGCTTAAACAAAAGGGGTGACTTAGGGTATAGCTCAGTGGTAGAGCATTTGCCTAGCATGTGTGGGGCCCTGGATTCAGTCCCCTGTTGTTGTTAGATGTCATGGAGTCGTGTCTGACTCATAGCGACCCTTATAGGGTTTTCAATGGCTGATTATTTCAGGATTACCTAGGGAGTGGATTGCCACCTCCTTCTCCCGTGTTTGTGGTGCTGGGAATTGAACTTGGGACCTCAGAGACTGCAGAATGGCGCTCTACCAACTGAGCTAAATCCCAGCCTGGATCCAGGCCTCTAGTACTGCGAAATAAAAAGCTTCCCAGATACCATGTTAAAAAACAACAAAAAAAAATGAGTGAGATTAATTTTAATAATATGCTTTATGTTACCTTGTTGTTGTTGTTAGATGCTGTCGAGTCGGGTCCTACTCATAGTGACCCTATGTAAAACAGGACAAAACACTCCCTGACGCTGTGCTACGCCTGGCACTATGTCAGTGCTTCTGTGCTATTCATAGGGTTTTCGATGGCTGATTATTTCAGGATTGTTTTGAGAATGGGCTGTCAGGTCCTTCTCCCATTTTTTGGATACTGGGGTTTGAACCCAGTGCCTCACAGAGCACCGAGCAAGTACTCTATCAACTGAGCTACACCACAGCCCTGGGTCATGTTACCGGGTATATCCAAAATCTGATCGTTTTAGTGTATAGTCAACCGGAAGGATTGCTGAGATATTCTGCATTTCTTTGATGCTTTAGGAGTCCCCACGTGTACCTCTGTCCGTGACATGTCTTGGCTGGCCATGCTCTAAGAGCTCATGGCTGCCGAGTGCGGTGGCGCACGCCTGTAATCCCAGCGGCTCGGGAGGCGGAGGCAGGAGGATCGCAAGTTCGAGACCAGAGGCGGTCTGCATAATTTAGCAAGACCCTGTCTCAAAAACAGTGAAACAGTAAAACAGTGGGCTGAGGGTGCAGCTCAGTGGTCCAGCACTTGCAGAGCATGCAAGCGCGAGGCCCTGGGTTCAACCCCCAGTACTGCAAAAAAAAAAAAAAAAAAAAAAAGAGAGTTCATGGTTGCACGTGGCTGTTTCCTCCGCTGACGGGCCTGTGCTCTTGGCCGCTGGGCCCCAGAGCCTTCTCCCCCTCCCCAGGGGACTGGAGAGGCAAGGGGCCTGTTTGCACAGGGAGCTTGTCCGGTCACTGTTTTCACCGCAGCCAGAGTCCCAGCGACGGGAGTTTGCAGAAAAGCTGGAGTCCCTGCTGCACCGGGCCTACCACCTGCAGGAGGAGTTCGGCTCCACCTTCCCCACGGACAGCCTGCTGCTGGATCTCGGTGAGCGGGCCGCAGGCCGCAGGGACAGAGGCGGGGAGGGGGAGGACAGAGAGCGGGGTGTGGCTCCCCACACCAACAGACAGATCAGTCCCCAGTGTCTTGCTGCACAGGTAGGAAACTGAGGCAGGAGCAGAGCCGGGGTGAGGCCCTGAGTCCCCAGCAAGAGTGCTGTGCCCTAGGCCTCGGAGAGTGCCTGTCCGCGTTTCCCCAGGAGCACCTCCAGGCCCGCGGTAGAGCCATCTCCTGCAGGAGCCAGGGAGGTGGATGGGCTCCCGTGGAGGCTGCCCCATGGGGGTGAAGGGATATGACGTCGCAGAAAGGGAACCAGGCTGCGCAGCCTAACAGCCCGTGTCCCCATGCCTGCTGTGGGCCAGGCCCTCGCAGTAAATGCCGTCCCTCCAGTCCTTCCCAGGGTGCACTTGGCACCCTGCAGTCAGTGCCAGACTCCTGGTGGCGTGTTCCCCAGCGGCTCCTGGGGGGGCACTGGGGGTGAGAGAGTTGGCCACAGCTCAAGGCCGCACCCTCCGCCACTTCTCCACAGGTGACCTCCGTGGATCCTTGCTTTCTGCCTCCCCACAATGGCACAGAGTCTGGCAGAGCCTTCAGGGTAGCCCCTGTAGGCCTCTGGCCTTTGCTTATTTGTTCCACACACCTTTCCCAAGCACCCTCAAAGGCCTCCCAGGCCCCTTGGCTCTTGAGTGGGCAGAGATGGGAACCCCGGGTGAGTGGCCAGTGGACTCCCTTAAGGCTATGTGTTAGCCCCTCAGAGAGAGAAAGACTTGTCCAGGGCCTTGCAGCACAGCAGAGTCCTCCCCTGCAGAGCAGAGGGGCCACCAGGCTTCAGATCCAGTGATGGGACCATGGACAAGTCCCTTTAGGAACCTCGTGTCTCTTGGTGCCGCCTCTAGGCCTGCTGGCCAAGCTAAGGGTGTGCTCAGCAAGGAGCCCGGGGGCTGCACGCGGACAAGGGCTCAGCACAGGGCAGCTGTGCAGCCTCCAGGGCAGAGCCTCCGCCCGCCTTGTGGGGCAAGCGCTGTGCGTGGGGATTCCTGGCAGCACCGTGAGGGGCTTGGCTCAGCCTCTCGCTGCTCTTGCAGAGAGGACCCTCATGCTGCCCCTGACCGAGGGCTCACTGCGCCTGCGGGCTGATGACGAGGACAGCCTGACCTCAGAAGACTCCTTCTTCTCAGCCACCGAGGTGACTTGGGTGGAGGAGCCAGTGGGGCGGCGGGGCCGGGACTCCAGTGCGGGCCCAGCAGGAAAGCCCTGGGCTTCAAGAAAGGAAGGCATTTCCTCCAGTGGGAGCAGAATTTGACAGAAACCAAATGCTGCTTCCTGAGGACTCCGTAAAGTTGCCGGGGACAGGGCGGCATGCCAGCCAGGCATCGTGGGTCCTGTGGGTGAGAGCAGAGGTCCTGTCCCTGTGGGTCCTGTGGGTGAGAGCAGAGGTCCTGTCCCCGAGGCCTCCGGCCCATGCTGACCTCTCTACTGTGTGTGGAGCACAGTGTCCTTTCCTAGGACAGAAGGACCCAAGCCTGCGGCCAGGAGGGAGCCCCTGTGGGATGGGAGCCTAGAGATGCAGGCTTTGAAGCCAGGCCTCTCTTCTCGTGGGCCAGTGTGCCCTCTGCCACCCCTCTGAGCAGGGCAGTGGGCGGGCACCTGGAGCAGGCCCCTTGGCCCCCACAGGACGCTATTCACAGGCCCCTTTGGCCTCCTTCCCCCACACCTGTCCCCAGCTCTTTGAGTCCCTGCAGGTCGGAGACTACCCAGTCCCACTGTCCAGGCCTGCCGCGGCCTACGAGGAGGCCCTGCAGCTGGCGAAGGAGGGGAAGGTGCCCTGCCGGACCCTCAGGTGCGGGGGTGCGGAGGGCGTGCTGAGGCTGGCTGGGGGGCGTGGGTGCCAGCAGCTCCTGCCCATGGCCTAGGAGGGCTTGGGATGGTTCTAAGCACCAAAGCCAACAGGTCTGGCAGTAACAATCGCAGTAACATAACCAGAGAATAAAATAATAGGTAAGCCTTGTTCTGCGTTATCAGAGGTCCTGGCCACAGGGCCACAGTGGACACCGTCCCTCAGCCCAGTATCCTCATCCAACCCTCTGCAGCAGAGGTCAACGATGAACCCAGGCTCTGGGGACAGACAGACCTGAGTTCTCAACAGCTTCTGCCCCTTTGTAGTGTGTGGCCCTGACACACGGCCTCCGTGCCCTCCCCTGCAGGTCCCCCCACCCTCTTAAATTAACTTCCTTCTGTGGTGTGGAGCTCAGAATCTGGTTTTCTGGTCATGGCTTGCAGATTTAAGTATGTTTAAAAGTCCATTGATGGAAATGCTTGAAAGCTCTGGTTGGAGTCGTGGATCTGGTGATATGGATAAAGGGTAGCTGGGGGGAGGTAGAAACCCCCTGCCTGAATGTGCTGCCCTCTGGGAGCAGTTTGACCATTTTGGTCTTTGCCAGTGAGAACTAGTTGTAGCTGAAAGAACGCTGGGGTCAGCCAGCCCCGCTGACCAGACCTGCCACTTGTGCCCTGTGCCATGGAGGCCAGTATGTCCTTAGAGAGCATGCAGTCGGCCTCTGCCTTCAGCTTGAGGGAGAACAAGGCGTGGAGGGAGGTCTGGCGGCCAGGCTGAGGCAGGGCCAGGCTGGACCCACAGCCTCCTGCCTCCCCACCCAAGGTGCACCTGCCCCACTGGAGCTTTGCTGGGCAGGACCGGGTGGTGTGATGCTGGCCATTCTTTTCCTCAGGACGGAGCTGCTGGGCTGCTACAGTGACCAGGACTTCCTGGCCAAGCTGCACTGTGTCCGGCAGGCCTTTGAGGTAGGTGTGGTCCAGGGGCCATGTGGGGAGGGTGTCAGGGATGAGGAGCAGCCAGGCTGGCCATGGCCGTGGGGCAGGCCCACTCCTCCTGACTCTGGCCAAGGCCTACTCCACAGCGCCCTCTGTAGAGGGTGGGTCACCTGCCGGGCCATTGCTCTTCCCTCTCCACAAGTTTCCGGAACTGGCTGCTCACTCCCTTCTCTTCCTCATTCCTCAGGGGCTTCTGGAAGACAAAAACAACCAGCTCTTCTTCGGGGAGGTTGGCCGGCAAATGGTAACAGGCCTGATGACCAAGGCTGAGAAGGTAGTGCTGTTTGTCCTCATTTTCTTCCCCACAACCTATTTTTCCCCCAAACTTTTATTCAATCTGGTGGGTTTTTTTTTTTTTTTTTTTTTTTTTTTTTTTTTTTTTTTT